>VDFB02237506.1:0-29209 GCA_007258455.2 Sequoia sempervirens | reverse complement strand
GTTTGTCTTAACAAAAAGATTGGGGCATCTTTGCCCTTAGTATGAGTTAGGACATTGATTTTCTCATGACTATCTACTTTACGATGGATGACCTTTACCACCTTGGTCTATATCATACCATGGCATTTTTTGTCCACTTGTCATATTTTACCACCCAATGATGATTAAATGCAAAATACTTGCATAGAAAAATATATATCTACAAATTATCTCAATTAGCACCATCTCAATATCCATGTCTTTCATGCTAACATCCCTATCTCCCATACTAACATTTCTTCTATTTCCCTTATCCTTTATTCCTCTTATCCATTTTGATAGCACATTCTTGTCTTTTTGAACCCATCTGTCCTCTCAAGGGGACATACTATTACCTCCTTGTCATCCTTCCTCACATTGCTTACACTGAGGCATGTTGACTAATTTTTTTTGACACAACGTGATAAACTACATTGTATTAAAGAGGGGAAAAATGTAGATACTAAAATTTATCACTACACCCGTGACTTTATTAAAACCCCTTTTTCATCCTTGGTAATTAAATAATCTTAATTATTTAATTATTATCTAATGTCGTAAAGTCTTCTTTTAATTAAATAATCTAAATTATTTAATTAACTCACTTTATCCTTCTATGTCCTCTTTTGATTAATTAAATAAATTGTTATTTATTTAATTGTGTCACTAATATCTTTGATTTCTATAATTAAATAAATTTATATTTATTTAATTATTTTTCATTTTCCACTATAATTAAATACTTATGTTAATTATTTAATTATTCACTTTTAGTTTTTCTTTCACAAGTTAATTAAATTTTATTTAATTAAATGACTCATCATTTCTACCACTTTTTGAATTAAATTTCTATTTAATCAAAAAGTTAAATTTCCTTTGTTCTTTTGAATTTAAATAATGTTTCCATTATTTGAAAATTCAATTTCCCTCTCAAACTGAAGTGATTTTTGTAAAATCAATCAATTTCCTCATTCTTCTATCAGTCTTATTTCTATCTTATCTTGTCTCATCTAATTTCATCCATTGATTGAAATAAAAATCATTTAATCTCAATCGTCCATTTCGTATTTGGCTCTCTATAAAAGGATGTTGTCACTATCATTTTCATCTATCTAGAGAGTATAGCCCATGCTATTGAGAAAACTTCAATATTTTTCTTTGTCTTAGTCTCAAGCTTGTTAAGTGCATACTGATAATTTCGAAGGAATTAATTACTTAGAAGTAGAATGGAGAAGGATAATGGAGGTGATGCAATGGAGGTGTAAAGGTTATGGTAATATCATTTCTTGTATTTCATATTTACGCACTCTCTTGTTCTCCATTATTAGATTAAGAATTTTAGGCTTATTTACCATGCTTAATAATCTTAAAATCTAATCTTCCTGATCATAGTCATCACACAACTTTTTTACTGAAAGGATAAAATTATAATTTTTAAATTATAAATTTTTAATATCAATATTTAGTGCTTACGTTTTTCATAATTTTATTGCATATGTTTTTAATTAATTTTTGAAGTCAAAGTAATTATAATCTGAACATAGCTATATGTCATCACACATAACTTGTTTTGTATGTATTTCTTTTTTTTAATGAAACAAGAACATCAATACCTAGTGTACACATTTTTTAATTTTTTTTTTAATTATCTTTTTTCCTATTTTTTCATGCGTGAAATAAATACCTTGATTTTTAGTAAAAAACAACATTCACAAGAAATAAAATATAAATATAGTAATAAAATTAAAAATATTAAAAATTTTACTTTTTGAAAATATTATAATAAGAGCTACATACTTATAAAACATAATTTCTAAATGAATTTATTTGATCCCTCAAAAGGTAAAGAAAACATGTTTTTTTGCTAGCATTTTGATAGGTGAGAAGGAGACTTCATTGTGGGCATGTTTGAAGAATAGAGGGGTTATATCCAAAGGGGATTGATCTAACCTTTTTTAAATAAAACCCTTTAGATGGAATCCCTCAAGGCTTAAATAATTAGTTTTTCTAAAAATATGTGTTTTCAAGAAAAAATAAGATGTCCCAAGTTTGGGACCCATTATTTTGGGATGGCCTAAATCAAGAAAGAACATGGAGGAGGGTATTCATTAGATGTATAAAAGATAATTTTTCCAAACATGTAATAAAATTAGATGAATCAATATCTTTGGATTATTTAAATTGACGTAGAGCTAAATTCATAGTTATTTTTTTTATCATTGGCTACAATAGAGCTATAATTCTCTAGTGCAACTATACTAGAGGTGATCTTGGAAAGAAATTGGAAATAGAAAAATGTGTTAAAGATCCAACAATGGAAGTGTTGCAGGGAGGGTGTGTGGGTAAGGATCAAAGAGATAGAAAATTGTGATAATTAAAACCTTGATCAATATAAAGTTATGAAGCACAAATGAAGCTAGTCCAAACCCTAATTAGATCTATATTAAAATATATAGAGTAAAAAATGTTGCAATGGAATTTTTTCCAAAAGATCAATCTATCAACACACAATACAATTGTTGAATTTATACAAGATCCAAGGGAGGTAGTTAAGCCATATCATGAATCTAATGGGTGGCATTGCACATGTAGTCACCAACCAAGGGGATGAAGGAACCAACCTTCCAACAATCCCCCCAACATGACCATGAGATTTGAACTCGTGACTTCGCTCTGATACCATTTTTTGCAATGGCTTTATCGTTATGCCAAAAGATCAATTTATCAACACCTGATAAAACATCAGATTTATACAAGATCCACAAGAGGTGATTAAGCCATGCCACAAATCTAGTGGGCAGCACTGAACAAGAAGACACCAACCAAGAGAATGAAGGTACCAACCTTCTGACAAAAAATACTATATTTAAATTCCTAGTAAAGAAAAATAAGCTATTTTAATCATTTGATAATTGAATTTCACCAATCCTTTAACCAATCTACATAAAATTTGAAGTATTTAATTATTAAAAAAATGAATCACACATAATTAAGCCAAGAGGCTTCCTACAGTTGCAACACAATGTATGTGAAATATGTGTACACAAAAATGCTAGAATAAATTTTGGATTGATAACACATCCCGACCCTTCATCTGCATAAATTTTGAATAACCATTTGAGTAAAAAAAATGTGAATAAACGAAATGCGATTATCTTGGTTTCATAAAATACAATTAATGGATGTGAAGGCATTTAAAAAATCATGGTTATGGCATGAATAGAGGCATTCTTCATACTAAATAGGTTTGGAAAATCATTATCGTAATCGTTATTTCCTAGGTAGCTTCTCCCACTTTTATGATATCCAAGCTCATATTACAAGTGCTGATAGGTTGAATCTTGTTAAACATTTGAAGGGAGTTTGATTTCGAGTGAAAATGTTGAAAAATGAGGTGTTTTCTTAGCTTAATACTCTGTAAAACTTTAATATTGTTGATCTAATTAAGATCTTTCTTTGTTACATATATTCTTTGTGGGTGATTATCTTGATTAATTCATTTTACTGTTGTAGAATGAAGAGAGAAGTTGATAGAAGAACTAGATAGGATATTAGAAAGATCACACAAGATATAACATGGAGAAACCATTTCGAGAAAAACTCCACCAAGAATTATTCTATTATTCAATCTTTGAATTACAATAGCTCCAATTCTTGCTTGAGAATGCTTCTTCTGTCTTTGTCAAACTTCTTCACATCTGCAATAACAATTATGAAAACTCTATTTAGCTTGAATGAGATATAGAGACAATATGCAACCTTGTAATCTCCAAATGGTGATAATTACAATGCACAAGCTCAAGCCCTTGAAAAGGTATGCCATATTCCTTCAAGTTGAGTTATTCTGTGAAGATTGAAGCTTATAGCATGTGCTTCATGCATTTGGGCATCCCAAACTGAAGCTACAACTTATCCTTCACTTTGGTGATAATTCCAAAGCTCTTCCTCAAAGTTGGAACCCTTAAGTAATCCTACTAACTGAGCTCTTAAAAATATCTTATCATGCATGAGAGGTAAATTCAATAAAGCATCTTGGGTGTCCAAGTTGGCTTCAAGTGCTTTATAGTTAACTGAAACATTTACTCAACACCATTCCCAAAGAATGGTCATCCCTTGTTAACTGGAGGTAGTCCATGTTATCTGTCACACAACTCAATGTTATTAAATATGCATTCCAAGTTAATCAAGCTAACTAAATGAAACTCAAAATAACCAACATGCATGCAACATGCACTTGCATGCAATTGAAGATAACTGAACCATAACTGAATTGAACTGAACTGAATTGAACTGAACTGAACTTAACTGAACTAAACTAAACTAAACTGATTCTGAACTGAACTGAACTGAACTGATCTGATCTAAACTAAACTGAACTTCAAACATGTAAACATCAAATCCTAACTCCTAGGATCTTTACATGCATTCAAAAGTGTTAACTGCTACTCCGTATAGTTAATCAACACAAGGTGAGTGGTCACATTACCATGTAAACTCATGTCCCTATTATTTAGAACTCTTACTATGGATTTCACATGCTTCTGTTTAGAAGTATCATAAATGTCAATAACGCATTATCTCATCAAATATTAATCTCATCTTTAATCTTAGTGTTGTTGAACACATTCCAAGAATCTAGGAGATACATGAAATAATTTAATGTTTAGATTTGTAATTGAATGGCAAATCATTTCCAACATTCTCCCACTTGAAATTATACATTGCAATTATTCTAAACAATGAATAATAAATTTAAATCAAGTACAAGAATCAAGGCCAATGGCCTTCCTACACCATGAGAACTTATCTGTATGAACTGGCTTTGTAAGATAATCTGCAACATTAATCAAAGTGTCAACTTTTTTAATTAATACTTTCCCACTCTCAATCATTTCTAGCACAAAGTGATACTAAACATCAACATGCTTAGTATGAGCATGATACATGGGATTTTTGGCTAAACAAATAGCACTTTGACTATCACATTCAAGTATGATTTGCTTGCAATTAAACCAATCATTTTCCCAAGTCTCTATAACCAAATCACTCTTTTATGCATGTAAGTAAGCCATGCATCACTCGTCATGGTGGACAAAGCAACTGTGCGTTGCCTCTTACTCATCCAACTAACCGCAGCTCCAAACAAAGTGTACACATAACCACTTGTCAACCTCCGACTGTCCAGATCTCCTGCCCAATTTGAATCAACAAACCCCTGTATGTCCAATGATCTATTCATAATATCAATATTATTTGAACCATGATAAACTAAATAGTAATCTGAAGTCCCTCGTAAATATCTAAATACCCTCTTAACATAAGTCCAATGTTCTTTACTAGCATTGGTACATTTTGACCAATTTTTCAATGATGACTGCTAGAATTTCACTCGCCATTCGCTATTATTGCATCAGTAACTTTGTCTAATTTTATCAGTCATTTAAATTCCTCGACAGCCGCCATCAAAAAATTGGTCAAATGTACCAGCAGGGTTAGACATAAACCTACTAAGAACTCCCACCTTGTCTATATCTAGTCATGCATGCACTACTGCATACATTAAACTACCAATTGCACTAGCATACAAAATTTTAGACATTTCCTCAAAATCAAAATCAAATTTAGGACTCATATCTAAACTTAACTTCATGCCAACTGGTAAAGGAATATTAACCGGTTTATTGTCCTGCATGTTAAATCTTTTCAAAATAGTATCAACATAATTACTTTGACTTAAGCAAAGCTTTCTGTTACCTCTATCTCTATTGATCTCCATACCAAGGATATATTTTTCAGCCCCTAGATCTTTCATCTCAAATGTGCTCGAGAGTTGTGCTTTCAATTCTTTGACCATTACCTTGCTATTACCAATAAACAACATGTCATCAACATACAAGATAATAATTAAAAGCTGATCATCAATATTTTTTATATAAACACAATGATCTTCCTCACTCCTAACAAACCCAATTTTTAATGCAAAAGCATCAAACTTCTATACTACACTGGGTGATTGTTTTAACCCATGGCAGATCTCCTTTAACCTTTAAAACCAATTCTTTCTTTTTTCCCTTTTTATGTTCTAAACCTTTCAAAGTGTTTCATATAAATCTCCTCATCTAGATTCCCATGCAAAAAAATAGTTTTCACATCCATTTTCTCAATTTCAAAATTGTAAGTAGCAACAATAGATAAGAAGAATCTAATAGAAGTTAATTTAGCAACATGAGAGAAGATTTCATTAAAGTCAACTCCCTCTCTCTGGGAGTAGCCCTTGGCTACTAATCTAGCCTTATACCTTTCGAGATTACCATTTGCACCAATATTCTTTTTAAAGATCCATTTACAACCAATGGCCTTTCTATCTTTGGGAAAACTCTCAAGATCCCATGTGTCACAAGTATCCAAAGATTCCATTTCCTCATGCATAGCTTGTGACCAAAGCTTGTTCTCGTCTGAGGAAAAAGCTTCCATGTAAGAACTGGGTTCATCATTAGTACTCATTAAAGAAAAAATACAACAGAAATTAGGTGGGCTATACCTATCAACAGGATTTTGTTGTCTTGTGGATCTCCTTAAAGGAGTTTCTTCTGGTTCCTCAATATGCTCATCTTGAGCCTCTATTTCAAAAGAACTCTTTGAACTCTCTTCTTGTGATTCATCCACTTGTTCTTCAACATGTGCATCTTGTTGCTTCTCAGTATTTGTCTCAAAATGTACTGTTTGAGAAGTATCCTTCTCCTTTGGTTGTTCTTCTCCTGAATAAGCTCTAAATTCCCTGAAAATAACATCTCTAGATAAAGAAACTTTTCTTGTTAGTGGATTCCAAAGCTTGTAACCTTTTACATTTTCACCATAACCTATGAATATGTATTTTTGTGCTTTAGGATCCAATTTAGATTGCTTTTCTTGAGGCACGTGAACAAAATCCTCACAACCAAAGATCCTTAAATGTGCAACACTAGGTTTCTTACCTACCCACATCTCATAAGGAGTTTTATCTTCAATAGATGAACTAGGGATCTATTGATTAAATAACAAGAAGTACTTTCAGCCTTGGCCCAAAGGCACTGATCTAGCTTAGCACTACTTAACATACTCCTAGCTCTTTCCATTAAGGTTCGGTTCATCCTTTCTGCTACTCCATTTTGTTGAGGTGTATATGGAGTAGATTTATGTCTCACAATTCCTGCATGATTACAATAATCATCAAATTCCTTAGAACAATATACTCACCTCACCATTATCCGATCTCAACACTTTTATCTTAAGATCCTCATTGTTTCTCAACCAAAGCCTTAAATTCCTTAAACTTATTAAACACATCAGATTTGTTATGCATAAAATATATCCATGTATCTTGAGACATCATCAATAAATGTGACATAGTATCTAGATTTTCCAATAGAGTCAATACCCACAGGACCCATTACATCTAAGTGAATAATCTCTAATAATCTTTTAGCTCTATTTGTACCACTAGGAAATTTAGATCTAGATTGCTTTCCAAACACATAGTGCTCACAAAAGTCATTTTTTCCAATATTATAATTAGGAATACCGTCAACCAAATTTTTATTAAGAATGGTCCTAAGACCTTTTTCACCTATATGGCCCAATCTATGGTGCCATAACATACATGTATTTTCAGCTTCAGTTACATTTGATAAAATATTTACATTGGAGGTATTTAGCTTAAACAAAGTCCCAATCCGAGATCCTTTAGCAACCACCATATTCCCTTTCACCAATCTGCAACCACCTTTGTCAAATGTCACATGCATTCCAGAATCATTAAACTTAGAGACATAAAGTAGATTCCTTGCAAGTCCTGGAATATGTAAAACATCATTAAGGGTATTAACACTACCATCACTGAAACACAATTTTACCTCTCCTTTGCCAACATCTCCTCCATCATATGCAGTATATTTAGAGAACCACTCCTTTCTAGGAGTCATATGATAGGAGCAACCTGAATCAAGAAGCCAAGAGTTATCAACAACAGTATTAGAAGAAATGACTAATGCATCATTACTGTCATCGGATTTTTCTGTAGAAGCATCAATACTCTTCTTCTTGCTTTTACAATCCTTTTTAATATGTCCAGGTTTTCCACAATTCCAACACTTTACCTTACTCTTACCAGGGGTTTTTGATTGTCCTTCAGACTTACCCTTTCCTTTCTTGTCTACTTTAGATTCCTTCTCTTTAGGCCTACCTCTTACAAACAAGGCATCTTGGGAGCCAGTTTTAGATTTCCTCCTCATCTCCTCTGATAGGAGAGTAGGAATAATCTTGTCCATCTTTGGATCTACACCATTACCACTAATTGCAACTATTAGGTTTTCCCAAGAATTTGGTAAAGAGCAAAGCAATAAAATGCACTTATCCTCATCCTCAAGCTTTACATCTACGGATGCTAACTGACTGAGAATTAAATTGAAAGAATTTAAATGTTGTGCTACCAAATCACCATCTTTCATTTTCAATGAATATAATTGCCTTTTCATATACAACTTATTTGTTAGACTCTTTGTTTGATAAATGTCTCCTATTCTTTTCCACAATTTATATGCACTGGTTTCCACTGAAACATTTAAAAGAACATCAGCAAGACACAATCTAATTGTTCCTCTTGCCTTTTTATCTAACTTAGCCCAATCTTCATCTGACATAGTTGTAGGTGTCTTTGTCTCATTATTAACCGCTAACCATTGATCTCTTTCTTCAAGAAGATCTTCCATTTTTAATTTCCACATTTCATAGTTAGAACCATTGAACTTTTCAATATCTAATCTTGAATTCATTGTAACAAAAACTTAATTCCAAAAATCAGCAAATTACCAAAATAATAAGAGCTCCCACTAAGCCAATAAATCCTTCAAACTTTAAGAGAAAGGCGTCCCAATACTCTACCCAACCTCAGCTCTGATACCAAATGTTGAAAAATGAGGTGTTTTCTTAGCTTAATTTTATAAAACTTTAATAGTGCCGATCTAAGTAAGCTCTTTGTTACATATATTCTTGTGTGGGTGATGACAAAGATAGAAGAAGCATTCTCAAGTAAGAATTGAGCTATTGTAATTTAGAGATTGAATAATAGAATAATTCTTGGTGGAGTTTTTTCTGAAAGGGTTTCCTCTAATTTTTATATCTTGTGTGATCTTTCTAATATCCTGTCTAGTTCTTCTATCAACTTCTCTCTTCATTCTACAATAGTAAAATGAATTAATCAAGATAATCACCCACAAAGAATATATATAACAAAGAAAGAGCTTACTTAGATCAACAATATTAAAGTTTTACAGAGTATTAAGCTAAGAAAACACCTAATTTTTCAACAGAAACAATGGTTGAAGAGTTGTGTTTTTCTTTCTACTATTGTATGCTTTTGAGATCAATTTAGTGTTGAAATATGTAGATAAAATTTATCTAAAATTGTATTGTGAGTGTAATGTGTTTCTTTTAAGGTTTTTCAATCAATATTTTGTTCCTTGAATTTTTTTAATAGTTTAGGGTGTATATCCTTGGTTCTTAGCTGATTTAGTTGGATCGGTTCTTTGTTTATTGAGTGATTTCTAAATGAATAATATTTCTAAGGATTCTCTTATCCTCCCATATCTATGGTTGTAGGTAATGCAAGTCAGTGCACTTCATGTAGGATATCACCCACAAATGATTTATTAGAGTAGGTCCCATTAGTGTCATATGCCCATCGATATTTTTCACTTACCTTAACCACAAGAATTATAAATATTAATATACAAATTATTTTCTATCCAAATTTCTTTGCATTTTCTATAGAATCAAAGATCTTTAAGTATTCTTCCCTTCCACTATCTGTCCATAATTATAAATAGCCATTCAATTATAATTGTCTACAATGGAATTATAATAGAAAGCCACTAAGGAACTTTGTGATTTTGAACATATATCATATTTGATGAACAATTTATACACCTGGGATAGACCAAAATTACAAAAAAAATTGTGTATTGACAAATATATAATATATGATTACATTTTTGTACTGTGAAGTTGAGTACATTTGGAGCACTACAATGCACTACCTACTAAGATCTATCTATAAGTCATTTGGAAGTTATGGAAGCCCAATCAGTTCCAAGTGGAATGATCTAAATGATGATAGAACTTGGAGGCATGAAGAGATAATGTATCTATGTTGTTGCATGCATTCCCTATAAAACATGACTTGAACTCATATGCTTACATGTTGTGATGTAATGTATAGTGGGATAATGCCATCATTGAACTCATGATACACATTTCCTATGTATCCACCAGTGCTAAACACAACTTTCAGGACTTTATGATTGGCCATACATCACACTTTAAAATGGAACAATTGTGAACTTCCTTACACTCCAAAATTACCTCCCTCACCAACTCTAACTTTAAATTTCCATATTATGTGGATAAGGACTTATCTTCTCCCTTATTCCATGATTGTTCTCATTGATAGCGTTTAGTAGGAATAAACTCAAAAAATGTGTGTTCGAGTGTGAGAGTGATCATTGACAATTCCTTCCCATTTGATTTGTAAACTCTTGACATTTTAACTTCCCCTTCTCGGATTCTTGTTAAAAGTCCAAATGAAAACCACAAACAATAAAGGGAATGCTCTATCAAACTCTAATGGTCATTTTCTTCTAGATTTCAAAGTGGAAGGATAAAGAGTATTGTGTTTCCCTTTTGTTTATTGTCATAATAGTCAAATATATGATATTTTCTATTTATTAATTTATTATATTTTTCAATTTTTAGAAATGAATATTTATAGTTTGTCTAGTTTGAAACTATTTTAATTTATTACATTTTCCAATTATCAAGAAGCAAATATTAAAAAAATAATTAAAAGTAAGTATCTAAAGAAGAATCTCTTAGCTTATTGTATATAGATTATGTTAATTATATATATATATATATATATGAATTTATTACTCATTTAAATAATAATATAAGAGATGTATTATTTTCTTAAATTACTAAGCTTGCAAATCCCACAAAGCTTAGTGATGTATACATTTGAGTATAAGATTGTCCCATTTTAAATTGAAGGCTATGAAAAGAAACATAATCTCACATATATCTCCATATTAAATATATAAAGAGCTGTTCAAATAAGTCAATAATTTAAAACTTAGAATACATTTTTGAATTAAATGTTTTTCAACCAAGTACGTGTCCCCTACAAAAAAGGATGAACATTTGAAATATTTTTTATATTAATTATTCAAAGGGCTCAAATATTGAGTAGTTGAGATAAACCAATCTATTATATAATGGACAAACACAATAAATACATTTAATTTATTTGATTTTGTTGTTTGATTATTATTA
Organism: Sequoia sempervirens; assembly: GCA_007258455.2. Taxonomy (NCBI): domain Eukaryota; kingdom Viridiplantae; phylum Streptophyta; class Pinopsida; order Cupressales; family Cupressaceae; genus Sequoia; species Sequoia sempervirens. The sequence continues at coordinate 17,827 of VDFB02237506.1, read as the reverse complement.
TATCTATTTTGATTCATTAGTCATTGCTCATGAATTTGACATTGTGCACAAGTACAAATACTTTAGAATTTAAAATTTAAAATGCATTTTTAAACTGCATATCCTTATTGATTTGCTGTTTTATTATTATTATATTTATATTAATTATAAAAACTGAAACATTGACTAATTTGAATAAGTCATATATATAAACTAAAAATATTTAACTTATGACGTTTTATTATTATTATTATATCTGTTTAAGGTCATTGATCATTGCTCTGTAATGTATATTTATTATTATTGTAATCTAAATCATTGCAATTTCAAACTTTGCCGCAAAGAAAAGGAAAATAAATGATGAATAAAACAACACAAATTAACCGATTTCAAATTAGATTCGTCAGAATTGTTTTTATTCTCTTCAACGGACATATTTTACATATTTTGTTTTAACCACCTTGAGCAAAATATTGCCACGTGTTTTTTCACGCAATTTGCATGCAGCTGAATAGATTTAAGTGTTTTTCAAAATATAGTTTAATGATCGGGAATTTTATATGTTTGAATTTTATATTAGTTTTTATTAGTAAAATTTCTTCTTCCAATAAAAAATGTTTGAATTTTAGATAAGTCATTTTCAGTTTTATGTTGAGTTTGAGCGACAGAAGTATTTACGCAACATTTATCCTGCATGATGGATAAAATTTTTAGAAAATAATAAATAATATGTTAAATTCATTTAATAATACTTTTCAATTATTTTGCATGTTCATAAAACTATGAATGTGATCTACAAATATATCACCTCATTTGCAATACATAGTCGTGCATGTTTATCCAATTCTTGATGTCATTTTCATATTTTAAGTAAGAACTAAGTTATTTTGAGCATGATTGTTCTTTTAAGTAAAATTTGTATGACTTGCAAATGTTACGAAATGAAAGTAAATGTTATCGGTCTTATATGGGTAGTTTTTGCATTTTTTTTTTTTTTTGGTTTTCATTAAATAAATAGGGGAAAAGGAATAATGGAGGATTTAACCAAGGAGATGGTTTCATGAAAGTTTTATAGAAATTGATGATTATATCTTTGGTTTAGGATGGGTAGTTAAAAGGAGAAGATTGTTATTGATTACGAATTTTTTTTGGAGTTTTATAGTTTTAAGTTGTTTATTTAGTTTTGTGTTTGCCGGTCTTTTTTGTTTGAATATGGGTGTTTTTTTCTATACAAATTGATTTTAGTCGAAATCATGTGAGTTGTTTTTAATTTGTTAGTTTTAAGTCTATAATTATTAGTTTTCAACTTCACATCCATTGTAGGGACCTCTTTTAATTCAATGGGGATAGGTGCACTAATAAATTCATTGATGTCATCGTGCAAATTGATGCAAGTTTTGTAGTTTTGGTGAGGGTACTAGAATTTCTAATACATTTAAATGCAAATTTATTAATACAAGCTTTTTGCTAATATTTGGCATTACCTTCACACCAAAAATACATTCTTGTAGATCATAGGAATGAGAATAGTAGTTATATCTTATGAAGGAATTATCTTGAGTGTTTTTAGTTTTAAGTTGTAGCTCACCCCTTGATAAGATAAAACTCACCTTGCTAGTTATAAATGCTAGATATGGATAGGTTGTGGCATTTTATCTAGGTGTAAATAGCTAGAAAACTTAATGTAGACTTTGTTTACTATACCCACTACTTATGATAATCAAATGCATTCAATGAGATGTGCTCATTCAAGTTAATTTTTTTATCTAGCTGATCATTATCCATATGATTCATAGATATTCACACTTTTAACTTGATTACTAATCATAACATCTCCTACATCAAAAGGGAGTTCCAACTTTATTTGTTAAGAATATTATTATAATTAAATTTTTAAAGACTATTTATTTGTTAAGGTTTTAATCTTATTTTAGGGTAAATACTTTATAATTTTTTAATGTTATATTCTTTCTTATTGTTACAAGTAACAGTATGAATGAAACTATTGTTAATTCAAACTTTTATTTGAAAAGTTCACAATAAGGTAATTATTTGAAATTAATTAAATTATTTCAGTAACAATTGTTAATTCTTTTTATAATTGGTATGATAATTATATCTTCATTACTTTTTTGTATGGGTTTTATCATGCTTAAATTATCTCTATTTATTTGGGTAAAAAATGGTAGCCACATGATATTAAGTTCATTAGCGTTACACATATTATTAAGGGTTTTCCTATTTTTCCTTGTGATCCCCATCATGTCCATATGCTTTTCAATATTTTTATCTATTATTTTATGAGAGACACCTTATTGGTGTTTTCTCTAGACCCAAAACAATGAAGTCTTTGAATAGTTGTCTCACAAAGTTCTCATTTTGGTGGATCTTTACACCCTCCCAATTCATTTAGAATTTATAGTGAACTTTGTAAATTAAAATACAAAAATACTAGCCTAATCACACATCTAATTTGTGTTTAAGTGGACCTTTCCTTAACCCTTAAATAATCTTTTGAAAATTAGGTAGGTTCTTAGAATTTCATGTAGAAACTCACCCACATTAACCTTCCAAACACTTACCTCCAATGTTATTATCATCATTGAAGGATCATTTATTATTCATTTATACCTTAGTCACTCTCAAATCTTATCGTTAACACTTCTAATTTATTTGCTAAAGAAGCTAGTTGTAGTGGGATATTAGTTAAAAATCCATCACCTCTATGCTAGCTAATTGTAATGAACTAGCCCCTATAATGAATCCCAACGATGTGTGCAAAAGAATAACCCTACCATTTCCACAAATAATTTGACTCTTTTATTTTCATCCATTTAATTTTGGTTCATGGATTCAATCTATTTATTGATAAATCTACTATGAATACTCCATCCTCAAGCCATTCATAGATCCCATTATGTGATCAAGACTCATGGAAGAGGGAATTTAACAAAAAAAGGGATTCAATTTCAGTTGATTGTTATCATTCAATGTCAAACCAACATATACGCTAATAAAATTGTAATATTAATCAATAATGATAAGTAAAATGAGCTCCCAATGGAGGATCACACTATATAAATGTTATTTAATGGAATATACACAACCATAAAGAAAATTCTAATAATTTTTTGTTTTTTCTACCTTCTTCGAAATTGGTCCTTTTCACATCATTATGAAGTTAAAGTCTATTTTTTACTATAAAAATACATGATGGCTAATTTGGATTCACACTATTTAACTCACCAATCACCCAAGGATAAGAATGGTGCATTTATATGCGTTAGTTTCATCATTTCATACTTTTAAATTATTATATAAAGCTCAAAATCATGTTCTATCCATCACTCTTGATGTTGTTGTTATTTTGTTGACATTATCAATGCTTATGAGCCTAATGAAGGTGAAAAATTATGTTATTATGGTGTTGGCTTTCCAAAAACATTCCTTACATCATTTATTTAACATTTAGAAAAAAATTACTATGGTGGAATCACTTGTAGATGAAGAAGGCATGTTTCTAAGGCATTAATGTGTTACAGAATGTGAAAGGCATGTTTCTAATGAATTAATGTGTGAAATAATGTGAAGTCAAGCTCCACATTAAAAACCATTTGGATTTGTTAAACCTATATATTTTAAAATTACTTACCACATCAATTTCATCCTTCAATCCCCAAAAAATTTCTCTTTCCTTACATAGAAATTGAGAAATAATTTTGACAAGGTCTACATTTAAGCTAAATACTTGAATTTAAAGCCCATAGTGTCAATTGGGAGATCAAGAATCTCTTGTTCACCACATGACCTAGTATTAGTTATCTTTTTACAAATAAAATTAGCTTTATCCATGTCATAGATTAATATTCTAAACCATATTTTCTTGTAGGCAGTGGGAAACACTTATTACGAGCTTGAGTCACAACATTTGAATGTATGAATCTTATTTTATGATATCTTGTATAGAATTGTAGTGCTTATTTAGGATATAAATTTTCCTTTGCTAGAATTATCATACCTTTCTAAATTCCTTTCAATTGGATTCTATTGTTATTTTAGGATCAATCTTATTATTTGCATGGCAACCAACTTCATTTAAATTTCTTGAGGAGAGAACCTTCCATTCTTCCAAAACCTATAGTAGATACACAATAGTGTAACCTACTTTTGGAACATTATAAATTTTCATGGTTGGAAAGAAATTTTTAGCAAAAACCGTTGTTTGAAGGATATTAATTTTTTTAATTTTTTAATATTATTTTAGGTGATGGAATGGAAATTTGTTTACAAGTACCTTTGAATGAAGGTACTTCATTCAAAAGTACTTAGATGGATCTCTCCCCCTTGGTCCACAAATTTTACTCAAAATTTTGCATTTAAAATCTTTGGTTGGATTAATATATGGAGTTAACAGGATAGGAGGTTTTTATAGGATTGCAATCCCTAATATAAGATTTTGAATGAGTATAATGTTGAAGATATTTAATTTTATTATTAAATTCATTTTCTATTTTTTAGTGTAAATAAGTTTTCCACCAAACATCAAGGGCTTTGTTCCACATGCTATAAAAATAGGCAAAAAAATTCTAAAACAATATGTTTAGTAGGTACTAAAGTCTTTGTCTAAAAAAATGGTTAATTTGGATATATATAGAAAAATTTATGTGATAAGGAGTAAACCTATGTATAAATTATAAATGATATAACTTCAAAAATTAATAAAAGTAAAATATGTAACAAAAAATTATGAAAAATTGTTTGTACACTCGATATTAGTGTTAAAAATCTATGTTTAAGAATTTATAATTTTATCCTTTTTATAAAATTTTTTATGGAATATGAAATAGATGTGACTTTTCAAAAATATTATTAAGTACATATAATAGTTTATTTAAACTTACGTAAAAATTTGAAAGGATATTTTTAAAAATTAAAAAGACTATATATTGGTATGTGCATGATCATGACGGGCCAAAAAGTGGCAATATGATGGGTATTTGTAGGGTATGTGGTCGATTTACATTTTTTTACCCAAAATTTATGAAATGAAAAGGGTTTTAAAGGAGATTCTCAACTTTCCACCAATATAAATTATGCTTTACTTTGAATTCAATAAATAATTATTATTCATTTTCTATTTGAATTACTACTAAAGTGTTGATTGATAGGCTGATTCAAAAATAGCTATAGCTTTCAAATAGTATCACATTTTTTGAATCCAAAACATGCATCACATTCTATGCTTTGCATACTACAGGATTAAAAAGAAAAATTGAATTTCATGAAGTTTTGACCAAGTTAAGGTGGTCACATATGAGTTTTATATTTTGTAAAAGTTGTAATAAAAAATTCATAATTAATTATTTACTCAGAAAAAAATTACAAAAAAATATGCATCACATTCAGACATGAGTCCTCTACTTATGTCTAAAATATTATAAAAAAATATTATCATTTTATTTTGGTTAGGGTGGTCAGATGGACACTTCTTATTTTTTCCCTAAAATTTAAGTACTACTGCATTGAAATTTCAAATTTTCACCAAATAATTTTTTATTTTTTTAAAAGTAAACCTATTATTTTAGAAACTACATTCAATTTCCTACAGATTCTATTCTTACATATTTTTGAAATAATATAGATAACTTATTCAAATTTTTACGTCAAGTTTCCAAACTCTGATTTTTCTAAATTTTTTGCCACTTAAGGGTCTATTTTTTCCATGATGATCCTGCACATACCCATATTTACTATTTGTATATGAAATCTTAAAATCATGATTTTACATCAACTTCAAATTGATAATGGTTTAGTTACTCTAGGTGACAAAGCTTTAAAATTTAGTTATTTTTTAATTTCAATGTCTCACTTTGGCCAAAAAGTGGAAAATAATATTGTGGGATTACCCCCATGCTAAGCACTATTAAGAACTTAGACCTCTAACAACACATTTTGTAATGGACAAAATAAATTACTATCAAAGTATTTAACTAATATATAATTTACAATTGAACAATAGTGGTATCACAATAAGTAATTTGAAAAAATGAAATAAACACATAGGTTAGGAACTAAGAAAGGGAACTTCCAATGAATTTAATTATATATAAATTTTAGGTCTATGTGCTAGTGTATACAAATGTGAGTAGTAGACTTCTTTTTCCAATGTAGTATCATCAACATTGAGTTTAGAAAGTGGGGAAATGGTAATGAAATTTAAGTTAAGCATGATAAGGATAATTATGTACATACCAAACCAAATATATTTATATATTTCACTAAATTGGACAAGTCTCCACATATTATTTTAGAACATGTTTTAGAATAAAACTTTACAAATTTTCCTCTTATTTAAGATAGTAGATATATCAATATTTACACCACAAAAGGTTAAATATTCTTATTTTTATCATTATGTATTGAAATTATTTAGATATATACATTATATAAAAATATATTTTAATATTTTATTCAAAAATAGATGGTACAAGTTGGGAACATCCATAATAATGCATCTATTTAAAATAATAAGTGTAATTATATTAAATTCAATGAAAATGAATCTTCTAATGTCAATGATGATGACTCTATTTTTTATGATTCTAATGTACCATATATTGACATCATACATGAGGTTATCATAAAATGGGTGCACAAAAGAAAATAGCACATACCCCAGATAATTGTTGGGAAAATGTGTCTCAACCTTTCAATTACATAATGTAATATTGATACTGTAATGGTGTAAATTTGCACCCTAGGTGAACTTCTCATTTATTTATCCTTACTTTAGAGCTTCTAAGTCTAATGATGTAAATCCCACTTTCATCATCCTATTCCTTTCATGTAGCCTTGTCTTTTTACGTTAGTGGATAAATTTTTTGTCAAGGACATGGCCACACCGTGTAGACATCTGTGCAACACACTACCATTTTAATAGATTCCTTCCTCTAAAACCCACAAAATCGTTATGTTTTCTGGTTGGTCATGAATGTAACGTTCTCTATTGGGTCTTGACCAATGAAAAGAATCCCTTTTCCTCCATTTAACCATTCAAACTTCTTTCTTTTAGGGTCTCTATTCACTGTTTCCTTTTTTTGAAGCTTAATTCTCTCATTCTACTTCTTCATTCTTTCTCCTTTCTTGATACTACTAGCATTCTACTTGAACTCTACAACGTCTTCCTGTTATAACACATTCTCTTTGTAGGTTTCATGAAGCTCCATTCTCTTGGCAAGGTGTCATCTCTAGTCATCTTCCTCTCTTAGCCTTGAGTGCTAGCAAAAGGGAAGGTGACATTGATCCTCTTCATTTATTTACATCATTTTTCTTATAGAGTAGCATTTAGGCTACCTTTTCTCTCTATTTGATTGTGTCTTTTCCTTTCTCCTATTTATTGCTTTCTTTATATTGTTGCATATTTGGTTGTTCATGGAGGTGGGAACACCAAAACGAGGGTCTGACTAAGGTAGACCTCAAAAGACAACCCAACATTTTTTCTATTCTTCTATGTGTAGGTACAGGTTTGTTCACTTCAAGACAGTTGGAAGATTGGACTGTGCATGAAAGGTATCTTGTTTACCATGGATCATCTTGCCTGCACATAACAAATACAAGTGGTCAAGACAACAACTATGAGCATTTGTAGATAGATATGTGTTGTATTTTGAATTTTCAATAGGTATAGCACAATACTTCAAAAATCTGGCGAGTACTCTTAAATAACGTGATAATAACATGTGCTTCTTTCTCTTAATATGACAATTCTTGTTTTTCATTAGTCACTATTTCATTTTTTCCATAACACATATAATGCTTAAAATACAAAATTCAATAATATATCAAGTTTGAAAGGTTTTCTTAAAATTTTATCATAAAAGACACTAGAAAATTAGGTGTCATCAATTTAGTTTACAATAAGAGATGCTGACAATTTTATTATATTACAATAAAAAATATACAATACAAAATAAGACTTCAACATTTTCAACTACATATATTATTATACAATACAAAACAAGACTAACATTTTCAACCATATATTTTCTATCAATGTATCCCTTGCACCCCTTTCTGGTGCAAGTGCTAGTTATTAAGGGGAATGAGAAGGATCCTTCTGAGCGTGCCCTCTTCACAAAGGATGGTGATTCTTGCAAGTTAAGAGAAATCTTGATGCTATGATTGGAAGTCTGTTAGATGAGTTTTCTCCCTTGAACAATGGTAGGAAATTTCATTCCCATCCTGCCCCTCTTTTGAGATCTTTGATGAAGTTTTGGTTCAAACCACCTTTGACTATCTTTTTGTTGGTTTTGGGTCCTTCCAAAACTGATTTTCAGTTCCTTATTTTTGTTAAAAGCATTGCTGATCTTTTTGTCCTTGTAGTTGGTTCTTGTCTTTCTTCTTGAGAGACTAGCTTTGTTCGCTATTTTTTGTTGTCTCATTTCTAATTAGATTTGTTTTTTTTTTCACCTCTATAATTTTTCTATAATGAATTTGAACCCTTCCCACTTAACCTTATTAAAACATTTCTACACATTATTTTTGTGACACTTAAAAGTGACTCATTTATTTCTTACCATTCATGTCAAAACATTATTTTTGTATATTTATAATGTTTGGTTGAATAGTTCACCTCAACTTAAAAATATGATTTAAAAAAACATCTCTCGACAACTCAATGACACCGTATTTATTAATTAATTAACAAACACGGTCAAGTGTGCATCATTGACTACTGAATAGACAAAATGCAAGAATATAATAGGCATTGACTTAGACCGTGCAATTTAAAAATAGCTTTAATAAAATTAAGTGCAATGACCCAACTAACCCATTTGACATGGCATCGATATATGTGCTATAAATTGCAATTTGTGGTTTTGGATTTGGTCTCAACTGTGAGAACACCACAATGGCTCTCAAAATGGATTTCCTTGTGGTTTTATTTGCATTTGTACTAGTGCTCTCATTCTTCTCTGATGTGGGTGAAACTCGATATCTCTCGGAAGACCAAACTATTCCTACAATCGCCAATGCTTATCAAAGATTAGGTATGTTGAACTTTTGAAATCTATGAAGTCGTTTTCATATGACCAGTGAAATTCACAGAAATAAAATTTCAGTGTTCTATTTTGCGGCTACTTATGTGGGAAGAGATCAAACAATTGGTTTGTTCATCATATATAAAGACTGGTCTTTATGTAATGGTTTTATGTCTAAAACTTTTAACAGTTTTAATGGTTTCATGTGAAACAATTGTTTTAGGTGCAGCTTCAAAAGGGAATGGATCTATAAAACGAGTTTTGGTATGTAAAGATTTTAACTTTCTGTAGACTTTGTGTTTGGCTATCGTTTGGTAGTCTAAATATGTTTATTTCTGAACCACAGCGGCAGGGAACTGGGGGTTGCTGTCCAAGTAATTGCTGTGTGATTGATGGTAAACCACAGCGTTGTTGCTAAGCAGTGCATAATTAGTGTGTGGAAGAGGGCTATTCAGACTGTATCTGTACAAATGGGTCCTGAGATATACTCTATTAAATAAACCATACAATAAATTATACAAGTGTTTTTAATTGTCAATTTTTTTCCAAAAAAAATAATTTCTGTTAAATTGATTTATTTGTAAACATTTCGAAGTTTGTCTACAATTGAGTTTTTCTAGATATAAAATTTCGTCCATTATTATCTGAAATAAATTTAATAGAATAAATATCTCAATCTTAAACACCAAACTGAAAATTAATTATTTATACAAGTTCAATTGCGTAATTCTTTCTGTTAATTGTCACCCTTTGGCATTAAATTGGAGGACAATCTACTTGCTAATTTACATATGTGTGTTAAATGGTTAGAGAGTATGTGTTTGTGTATGAGTGTGTATGGATGTCATGTTCTGCAAATTCTAGTTGGATGTGGTTGGATTAAACAATTAATAATAAGAAATAAATAGTGGAATGAAATAAATTTAGACAAATCTAGATTTTTTCCTTAAATTAAGAATTATCTGATTTTGAAATATTTGCATACATATTTAAAACATAAATCAATGCAAATGAAAAAAGAAAGTTATCATCAAATTGACAAAAAAACATTGCAAATGAAAGTAGAATATTCACATATAGTTGGAAAATCTATATCTATATTCTAATGACTCAATAGTGGTTTGCAGGTGTGAGACTTGTTTGAGACTCAAATCTCACACTATATGTAGTCTATTGACTAAATATAAAAATAAATTAAATAGTAGAGATTATAAAAATGAACTTCTTCCAACTTGTTTCCTTTGTACTTCTCATTGTCATGAAGGATTATGTTATTTAAATTAGGGTGGTTGTATTCGATTCATTACTTTTTAAATTTGGGTGATATTTCTATGTATTGTAACATTTTAATGATTATTTTATATATAAATAGTTAACAATTTAAAATTTTATTTAAATTTTAGTATTGTACATAACATATTATAAGTTTAGAAATTTTAGATAGGAAATTCAATTTAAATTAATGGGATGATTATATAGAAGGGTAATATACATGCTTTCCATTTTATCTATTAATTAAATGTTTTTTTTTTCAACACTTATTCTATTTTGATTTTTATAAATATAGATATTGATGTTTGCATCTAATTTTTTTATAGATTGAATGATAATATTGTGACGAAATACATATGAATGACTAAAATGAATTAAGATTTTCTCCATTTCTAAAATATTTTATTCAATCAAAAAGTAATGATTATTTGAAACTGTATTAGTTTGGTCCATGATTGATTAAAAAATTAGAAAAAAATGTTTGAAGAATATCTCTTACGCTAGAATTAGATTTAAATTATGTTTTACATCTTCTAAAGTCCAAAAGAATAACATAAGTTGTATGCAAAATTCGCCTAAAAATAACTAGTTGCGCTTAGATAATTAGATCTCATTTGATTTTAGAAAAGGGAAAAATAAATGCAATAAACTCTCTTCTATGTGCATTTAGATTAATTTTGTTAGTTACAATCTTTCAAACTTTCAAAAACATGCAAAATAAGTAGAAATAAGCAATTGAATTCATTTTGATGCATTCAAAAAATTTTAAACAAAATGTTAGACACAAAAAACATTAGATCTTAACAAAAAGAAAGGAAATATATTAAAATCACTCTCTTTTGAATCTCTTGACTCTCACTTGGCATTTCATGTTAGATGTGTTTATGGTTGTTGATTTGAACAACATGTTTTACCTAACTGGTTCATTACCTAAATCCTATTCACACCAGTTACTTAAGTTTACTTAAGATAGACATATGGTACTTATCACTTTATATTTGAAGTCATAATATTAAGATTCATGTTATAATATTATGCAATCCTATGTCTCATCTTGGTTTATATAACTAAGGGGTTCCATTTATATTCTCATTCATTGTAAGTAATATATAATGAACATCATTTGATAGACTAACATTATTCTCTTATAGTTGATCTCTCTTGTGCTCTCATTAAAGCTCATAGATGTTGGGTACCTACACATTCAACCAAATATTACATGGTATAGAGTATGCTATAGCAAATACTACATGATATCAAAGATAAAAATCAAAACATGTAAAAACCCAAAAAAATTAGATAACTTTCAAAAAAATCCCAAAAATAGAGTCAAAGTTAGCCATTTTAGTCTTTGTCATTGTTGACCTACACTACCTCTGCGACTAGATGTAGGCAATCCCCTCTATCAATGTGCCCCTGAGGCATTAGGTTAGTCCTTTAGGAGTGTCAAATAAAATCATGATTCGGTCTTTTGTTATTGAAACAAATTCAAGGGCCATGCCAAACTATGAGGTCTCTATGAATTGCTACGTAGGCAAGGCCATCTATTGATGAGCTTCCAAGGCCCCCTAGGTTAGTCTTTTAGGGTTTATCAGGTTAGTCAAAATAAATGGGACACTGTCAACTTAGACACAACATCGTCATTTTAACTTCTTGAATCAACAAAAAAAGCAAGCCAACATATCTCGAAGTCAAATCAGTCATTTGTCCAATCAATCAAACTAGTTAGATTGATCAAAACCAATGGTCTTATACAGGATGTATCCTTCCTAAAACTAGACCTTGTCACTATCGCACTTTGTCACGTGCCTTATATAGGTAGTTACATGATCAAAACCAGACTTGACGTCTTATACAACATATTTCTTCTCCTAAAACTAGACCTTGTCAAAATAGTCCTCCCATTACTCACTTTGTCCCTTAACGCATTGGAAAACACTTATTGAAAAATAATTTAAATGATTGTCGACCTTGTTTTCCTATTTTGTTTTATCTTTTGGATTTGCTTTGGTCATGTTACTAGCCACCTCGAGGATGTCCCATGAAGGATTTAGAGGAGTGATAATGTCTCATGAATGTTCTTTTATTTGATTGTTGTCTAAAGTTTGTCTTAACAAAAAGACTGGGGCAACTTTTCCCTTAGTATGAGTTAGGACATTGCTTTTCTGTGACTATCTTCTTTACAGATGGATGACCTTGCACACCTTGGTCTATATCATACCATGGCATTTTTTGTCCACTTGTCATATTTTACCACCCAATGATGATTAAATGCAAAATACTTGCATAGAAAAATATATATGTACAAATTATCTCAATTAGCACTATCTCAATATCCATGTCTTCCATGCTAACATCCCTATTTCCCATACTAACTTTTCTTCTATTTCCCTTATCCTTTATTCCTCTTATCCATTTTGATAGCACACTCTTGTCCTTTTGAACCCATCTGTCCTCTCAAGGGGGCATACTATTACCTCCTCGTCATCCTTCCTCACATTGCTTACACCGAGGCATGTTGACTAATTTTTTTTGACACAACGTGATAAACTACATTGTATCAAAGAGGGGAAAAATGTAGATACTGAAATTTATCACTACGCTGGTGACTTTATTAAAACCCCCTTTTCATCCTTGGTAATTAAATAATCTTAATTATTTAATTATTATCCAATGTCGTAAAGTCTTCTTTTAATTAAATAATCTAAATTATTTAATTAACTCATTTTATCCTTCTATGTCCTCTTTTGATTAATTAAATAAATTGTTATTTATTTAATTGTGTCACTAATATCTTTGATTTCTATAATTAAATAATTTATATTTATTTAATTATTTTTCATTTTCCACTATAATTAAATACTTATGTTAATTATTTAATTATTCACTTTTAGTTTTTCTTTCACAAGTTAATTAAATTTTATTTAATTAAATGACTCATCATTTCTACCACTTTTTGAATTAAATTTCTATTTAATCAAAAAGTTAAATTTCCTTTGTCCTTTTGAATTTAAATAATGTTTCCATTATTTGAAAATTCAATTTCCCTCTCAAACTGAAGTGATTTTTGTAAAATCAATCAATTTCCTTATTCTGAACTGTTAGTCTTGTTTCTATCTTATCTTGTCCCATCTATTTTCATCCATTGATTGAAACAAAAATCGTTTAATCTCGATTGTTTATTTTCCATCCATCTCTCTATAAATAGCATTGTCACTATCATTTTCATCTATCTAGAGAATATAGGCCGCCATACTATTGAGAAAACTTCGATATTTTTCTTTGTCTTAGTCTCAAGCTTGGTAAGTGCATATTGATAATTTTGAGGGAATTAATTACTTAGAAGTAGAATGGAGAAGGATAATGGAGGTGATGCAATGGAGGTGTAAAGGTTACGGTAATATCATTTCTTGTATTTCATATTTACGCACTCTCTTGTTCTCCATTATTAGATTAAGAATTTTAGGTTTATTTACTATGCTTAATAATCTTAAAATCTAATCTTCCTTATCATAGTCATCACACAACTTTTTTACTGAAAGGATAAAATTATAATTTTTAAATTATAAATTTTTAATATCAATATTTAGTGCATGGATATTTTTTCATAATTTTTTATTGCATAGTGTTTTTTAATTAATGTTTGAAGTCAAAGTAATTATAATCAGAACATAGCTATATGCCATCACACATAACTTGTTTTGTATGTATTTCTTTTTTTTTTAATTAAACAAGAACATCAATACCTAGTGTACACATATTTTTTAATTTTTTTTTTTAATCTATTTTCCTATTTTTTCATGTGTGTGAAATAAATACCTTGATTTTTAGTGAAAAACAACATTCACAAGAAATAAAATATAAATATAGTAATAAAATTAAAAATATTTAAAATTTTACTTTTTGAAAATATTATAATAAGAGCTACATACTTATAAAACATAATTTCTAAATGAATTTATTTGATCCCTCAAAAGGTAAAGAAAACATGTTTTTTGCTAGCATTTTGATAGGTGAGAAGGAGACTTCATTGTGGGCATGTTTGAAGAATAGAGGGGTTATATCCAAAGGGGATTGATCTAAGGGGTCTTATCTAACCCTTTTAAAATAAAACCATTTAGATGGAATCCCTCAAGGCTTAAATAATTAGTTTTTCTAAAAATATGTGATTTCAAGAAAAAATAAGATGTCCCAAGTTTGGGACCCATTATTTTGGGATGGCCTAAATCAAGAAAGAACATGGAGGAGGGTATTTATTAGATGTATAAAAGATAATTTTTCCAAACATGTAATAAAATTAGATGAATCAATATCTTTGAATTATTTAAATTGACATAGAGCTAAATTCATAGTTATGTTTTTATCATTGGCTACAATAGAGCTATAATTCTCTAGTGCAACTATACTAGAGGTGATCTTGGAAAGAAATTGGAAATAGAAAAATGTGATAAAGATCCAACAATGAAAGTGTTGTAGGGAGGGTGTGTGGGTAAGGATCAAAGAGATAGAAATTTGTGATAGTTAAAACCTTGATCAATATAAAGTTATGAAGCACAAATGAAGCTAGTCCAAACCCTAACCTAATTAGATATATATTAAAATATATAGAGTAAAAAATGGTGCAATAGATTTTTTGCCAAAAGATCAATCTATCAACACACAATACAAATGTTGAATTTATACAAGATCCAAGGGAGGTAGTTAAGACATATCATGAATCTAATGGGTAGCATTGCAAATGTAGTCACCAACCAAGGGGATGAAGGAACCAACCTTCCAACAATCCCCCCAACATGACCATGAGATTCGAACTCGTGACTTCGCTCTGATACCATTTTTTGCAATGGCTTTATCGTTATGCCAAAAGATCAATTTATCAACACCTGATAAAACATCAAATTTATACAAGATCCACAAGAGGTGATTAAGCCATGCCACAAATCTAGTGGGTAGCACTGCACAAGAAGACACCAACCAAGAGAATGAAGGTACCAACCTTCTAACAAAAAATACTATATTTAAATTCCTAGTAAAGAAAAATAAGCTGTTTTAATCATTTGATAATTGACTTTCACCAATCCTTTAACCAATCTACATAAAATTTGAAGTATTTAATTATTAAAAAAATGAATCACACATAATTAAGCCAAGAGGCTTCCTACAGTTGCAACACAATGTATGTGAAATATGTGTACACAAAAATGCTAGAATAAATTTTGGATTGATAACACATCCCGGCCCTTCATCTGCATAAATTTTGAATAACCATTTGAGTAAAAAAAATGTGAATAAACGAAATGCGATTATCTTGGTTTCATAAAATACAATCAATGGATGTGAAGGCATTTAAAAAATCATGGTTATGGCATGAATAGAGGCATTCTTCATACTAAATGGGTTTGGAAAATCATTATCGTAATCATTATTTCCTAGGAAGCTTCTCCCACTTTGATGATATCCAAGCTCATATTACAAGTGCTGATAGGTTGAATCTTGTTAAACATTTGAAGGGAGTTGTATTTTGAGTGAAAATGTTAAAAAATGAGGTGTTTTCTTAGCTTAATACTCTGTAAAACTTTAATATTGCTGATCTAAGTACGCTCTTTCTTTGTTACATATATTCTTTGTGGGTGATTATCTTGATTAATTCATTTTACTATTGTATAATGAAGAGAGAAGTTGATAGAAGAACTAGACAGGATATTAGAAAGATCACACAAGATATAACGTGGAGAAACCCTTTCGAGAAAAAACTCCACCAAGAATTATTCTATTATTCAATCTTTGAATTACAATAGCTCAATTCTTGCTTGAGAATGCTTCTTATATCTTTACCAAACTTCTTCATACCTGCAATAACAATTATGAAAACTCTATTCAACTTGAATGAGATATAGAGACAATATGCAACCTTGTAATCTCCAAATGGTGATAATTACAATGCACAAGCTCAAGCCCTTGAAAAGGTATGCCATATTCCTTCAAGTTGAGTTATTCTATGAAGACTAAAGCTTACAACATGTGCTTCATGCATTTGGGCATCCCAAATTAAAGCTACAACTTCTCCTTCACTTTGGTGATGATAATTCCAAAGCTCTTCCTCAAAGTTGGCACCTTAAGTAATCCTACTTAACTGAAAGCCTTTTAAAAATATCTTATCATGCATGAGAGGTAAATCAGAAAGCATCTTGGGCACCCAAGTTGGCTCCAAGTGATTTCTCGTTAAGCTGAAACATTTACTCAACACCATTCCCAAAGAATGGTCATCCCCTGTTAACTGGAGGTAGTCCCTGTTATCTTGTCACACAACTCAATGTTATTAGCCATGCATTCAAGTTAGCTGAAGCTAACTAAATGAAACTCAAAATAACCAACATGCATGCAACATGCACTTGCATGCAACCTAAGACATAATCGAACCATAACCGAATCGAATCGGGCTAAATTGAACCGGAATCGAATCAATCCAACTAAACTAAACTAAACTAAACTAAATTGAATTGAAGTAAATTGGTCTAAACTAAATTGAACTGAACTTCATGCATGCAAACATCAAACCCTAACTCCTATGATCTTTACATGCATTCAGTTGGTGTTAACCGGCATCTCGTGATAGTTAACTCAACATTGGGCAGAGTGTCACCTTACCATGTGGGTGTCCCATGTGTCCCTATTATTTAGGAACTCACTATGGACGCCCTCACATGCTTCTTACATTTATAATTAATTACAAATGCCAATAATCATGATTATTTCATCAAATATTAATCTCATCTTAATCTTAGTGTTGTTGAACACATTCCAAGAATCTAGGAGATACATGAAATAATTAATGTTTAGGATTTGCAATTGAATGGCAACCTATTTCCAACATTCTCCCACTTGACATTATACATTGCAATTATTCTAAACAAGGAATAATAAATTTAAATCAAGTACAAGACTCAAGGCCAATGGCCTTCCTACACCATGAGAACTTATCTGTAGGAAATAGCTTCATAAGAGAATCTGCAACATTAATTAAAGTGTCAACTTTTCAATTAATACTTTCCCACTCTCAACCATTTCTCGCACAAAGTGATACTGAACATCTACATGTTTAGTACAAGCATGATACATAGGATTTTTGGCTAAACAAATAGCACTCTGACTATCACATTCAAGCCTAACTTGCTTGCAATTAAAACCAATACCTGACCCAAGTCTCTGTAACCAAACTGCCTCTTTAGAGGCATGTGTGGCAGCCATGTACTCTGCTTCTATGGTGGACAAAGCAACCGTGGGCTGCCTCTTACTCATCCAACTAACTGCAGCTCCAAACAAAGTGTACACATAACCACTTGTCGACCTCCAACTGTCCAGATCACCTGCCCAATCTGAATCAACAAACCCCTATATGTCCAATGATCTATTCATAATATCAATATTATTTGAACCATGATAAACTAAATAGAATCTAAAGTCCCTCGTGAAATATCTAAATACCCTCTTAACAAATCCAATGTTCTTTTACTAGCATTGGTACATTTTGACCA
>VDFB02237504.1:11035-41343 GCA_007258455.2 Sequoia sempervirens | reverse complement strand
AGCTGCAGCCTCTTTTAACTTCAAAAAATTGGTCTCCATAGGTGTAGACATGGATTTGCAATCCATCATACCAAATCTCTTCAAGATGTCTATTGTATACTTCCCTTGACTCGGAATGATCTCATTAGGCCTCTACCATACTTCTAAGCCAAGGAAGCAATGCATGTACTTAAGATCCTCCATTTCAAATTCAGAAGCCAACTCCTTCTTGCATTTGATAATGAGGTGTTCTTCTCCAATAAGAAATAGATCATCAACATAGAGAACCAAGATCAATGCCTCACCATTAATTACCTTGAAATATAGGTTTGAATCAGCATCATTCTTGGAGATGCCCAAGCTCAGCAGCTATCTATCAATTCTCTCATACCAAGCGCGAGGAGCCTGCTTAAGGCCATACAAAGCCTTCTTCAATCTACAAACATGAAACCTCCTTCCCATGAACCCCAACCATCAAGTTGCTCACTGGTTCTCTTCACTACACCACTAGAAATAAGTTGTCTTCACGTCCATCTAGTGTAACTTCCATCCTTTAGCTACTGTAATAGCAATGATAGTCCTGATGGAGGTATAACGAGCAACTGGAGCAAATGTTTCCTCATAGTCTATTCCCTCTTTCTGAGAGAACCCCCTAGCCACAAATCTTGCCTTGTACTTCTCAATGCTTCCATCAACCGCATGCTTGATCTTGAACAGCCACTTAGAAGATACAACAGATTTTCCTTCTAGTCTAGGTACTATGTCCCAAACATCGTTCTTGAGGATAGATTGATACTCTTCAACCATAGCATATCTCCATACTTGCTGACTTGAAGATTCCTCAACACTGGAAGGCTCAAATTCAATCATTTGACTCATCAATGCAACATAGCTTGAAAACTTCTGTGAGGTCTTTTTCTCCTAATGTTCCTCTAGGCTGTAAACTTCTTTTTTGCTCTCGCATTTGCCTAGGCCCATAGAGGTGCAGGTCTTTCACCAATCACAATGTTTGTATGCCCATCAGTAGGTTCCAAAGGCTCATCTGGATCATCATCTTCTTTAGGATCAATAGCCTCCCTTTGAATCTTAGGAGTATAGTCACCTTCCATATCTTGACGAGACTCTTGGTCTT
Source organism: Sequoia sempervirens (assembly GCA_007258455.2). Taxonomy (NCBI): domain Eukaryota; kingdom Viridiplantae; phylum Streptophyta; class Pinopsida; order Cupressales; family Cupressaceae; genus Sequoia; species Sequoia sempervirens. Next base: position 40,232 of record VDFB02237504.1, on the reverse strand, counting down.
GATTGTCTATCTCCATGTGGATGCCCCTAGATCTCTTGAATGCAACATCTTCTTCAAATGTAACATCCCTCAAGTACCCTATCGGGCCACCTAGATTGTAAACTCTCAGAGGGTTTTGAAGACTCACTCATAGCCCACATGTACCCTCTTCAAGGGACATGGTTCCAATTTTTTCCTTTTATCTTTAGGCACATGAACATACACAGGACAGCCAAAGATTCTCAAATGACTTACTTCTGGTTTCACACCTGTGAAAGCCTCTTTAGGAGTCATGTTCTCCAAGATACGATGAGGGCTCCCATTCTGAACATACACAACTGTCCTAGATGCCTCGACCCAAAGGAAGGTTTGCAGATCTTGATCATGAATCATGGCTTTAGTTGCTTCTACAATAGATCTGTTATTCCTTTCTGCTAGACCATTTTGTTGTGGATTGTAAGGAACACAAAATTTCCTTTTAATCCCTGCCTCAACACAAAAGTTACGAAAGCTTCCAGAGATGTATTCTCCTTCGTTGTCAGATCTCAGAACTTTGATCCTCTTCCCAGACAAGTTCTCTACTTGAGCTTTAAATTCCTTGAATCTCTCAAGTACTTCCTCAGATTCTTTAGTCTTTAAGAAATAAATCCAAGTCTAGAGTAGTCACCAAATGAAAATTACATAATACAAGAAACCACTCAAAGAAGCAAATGCATTACTTGGACCAATAATAAATCGAATGAATAAGATCTAGAATACATTTAGATCTACTTTCTTCACTATGAAAAGGACCTTTATACCCACGCGCAGATTCCCCACAAGTGCCTTCATGCTCCGGGCCGAGTTTAGAAGGCTCCAGGACCATCTCTCCATGGATGGAAGTGTTCATAGCTGTGAGCAAGTCTTCTGCCAAAGCTCAACATCAACTTGATGAATCATGCAACAAAGCCTGAAATGGACGAGTGGAAAGTCTGTAGAGACTCTCATGTCGAACTCCAATCACTCGGGTAGTCTTGATACTTGAGTTCTTTGGCCATGCAAGAACTTTACCTTCGGAGAAAGCAACTTGATATCCCTTCTCCTCCAAGGCTGAAATAGAGACAAGGTTCTGCTTGATGCCTAGTACAAATAGTACATCACTCAACTGCAAGGAGATGCCGAAATCTAAGTGAAGAGTGGAGGTTCCAATACCTTTCACAGAATAACATGCATCTTCCACCATGACTCTGGAACACTACTCGAATCTCTTCCACCAAATCGTATGATGTTCTCTTAAACCCGCATGTATGGTAGAGGCACCACTATCATAACCGGGTGTTGTTATCCGGCTAAAACACGGGTTTTGATACAAGGCGTAATAGGAAAACCACTGAATCCTTCCTGGTGAGAGATTCTACCCACATCCTGCAGAACTCAAGCATGCTGCTTAGGCCCACTGGACAATTTTCATAGTGACCAAACTTGTCACATCTAAAGCAATCAGGCGGAAAGATCCTTCTTCTTCTTAGATGCAGGAGCACCGTCTGATCTTCTATCTTTGTTCCTCTTCAAGTTGCCCTTCTTCCCTTCTCTTCCTTTCTTCTTCGAAGATTGAGCGGCAAGAACATGAATCTCTTCATTGGTAGAACTTTGCCCATTGCCTCTTGCAACCAATCTAAATTCTTCTTGAATGCAATCTGCCCTCAAGCGATCAAACTTAGGTAGCTTTGATCTCCCACTAATTCCTTGGATAAATGGCTCCCAAGATTGAGGAAGACCATTAAGCGCCAACATAGCCAAATCCTTATCATCAACCATATGCCCAATGGTAGAGAGTTGATCTCTCAACTCGGTGATCTTCAAGAATAAGGAGATGATAGAATCTCCTTTTGCCATCTTGACATGATGAAGTTGTTGCCTTAGTGCAAGAGCTCTACTTGTATTGTTGATCTCATACATTTCCTCCAAGGTCTTGAACATTTCCCTTGTTGTCTTCAACTTGGAGATAACTGGCACAAGGTGGTCCTTCACAAAGTCTACCAAAATCTTCTTCGCCTTAGTGCAATTCTTCTTCCATTGGGACTTCTCATTCTCATCGGAAGGTTCTGGAATTTCACTCTCCACGAACTCAGCAATCTCATTTTCTTCCAATGCAAGCATTACTCTAAACTTGCAAGATGTGAAATTGGAAGCACCTTCAAGCCTATCTTCGATCTTGAGCCCATTCACCATTTTGAAGATAAGATAGACACAAACAAATGAGAACTCAAATGGAAGAACTTCACTGCTTATAGAAATCTGATCACGATCTTCTTAAACCCACTCTGATACCATGTTAGTTTTAAGATCCGAAATTAGATAAGCAGATTTTAATTCAAAATCAGACAAATAGACACAGCATATACCCTGGGAAAACCCTCCACTTGAGGGAGAAAAACCCAGCAACAATATATCTCTTATATATTGAATAATAATAAATGAGGCTCTTTACAATGTGGTCAAATATAATGCCAAATAACAGCACCAATTTGATGCAATCTCTTGAAGACAATAACACTCTTCTTGATGACAGTATATCGGCCTCCTTTACAACCTTCGATCTGCTCTTAGAGATACACGCCTTTGCATAAACTCGAACTATGAATGTGTGAATGTAATGATGAAAAATGATACAATGAATGAGCACCTCATATAAATACAAGAGAGGGAGAGAGATCGCGTCTCTTCAAGACATCATGTCGGCCTTTCAATGAAGTGATATGTCCCCAAAGGTGGCGGATGAACAAGGTCGGCCTCATTTAATTATTTATCAATAATTAAATATTAAATCATATCTCAAGTGAAGCGCCTCTTCACTTTCATATTGCTCTCAATAAATTGAATAGCCGAAAGGCTATATGAAATTTATTAACACAAGTCGTGGCTGGAAGTGATACCCGACGCTGTAACATCAACAGGAATTACACAGGAAAAAGAACAAGTAATAAAGGAAACCACTTCAAAGGAATGAGCCACTGGATAATGAGCGCATACCATGTAGTTATAAAGTTAACCATAGTCCACATGCAAGAGGGCTGATTAGAAATAAAGTAAAAGTAACACGGTTGGAAAGGATAAAGAGAAATCAAAAGGTAGGTGGACTGCTAGAACAACTATAAAGGGTAGATAGAAATAAATAAAAGTAGGTAGATATTGACTAATATTAAATGACACAGCAAGATTTTAAAATATAACAAAATTATGTAATATAAATAAAGCACAGAAAGAAAACAGCAACATAAACATATAAAATGGTATCAAATCCCAACAATAAGGTTATTATGTCTGCAATTTTCTGCAATTTTCAAATTTCAAATTACTCACTTTGATATACTCCTTGTTTATATCCTGCACACAGCCTACCAATCAGGTCCTTTCCATTTATAATTTCAATTCGCTGCCAAATTTCAGATTTCTTATCAACAGTAAATGTCCTCTCACTAAATCCAAGATACACATTGGCATAGCTATTTATCAGATTTCACATTGTCAATATAGGCCTTCTTCATTCCATTTTTCAGAGTTGCATAACAGCATCCATTTTGTTTAAAATGTACAAAAAAAATTATTGCTCACAAATATGCAGCCAAATTTTCATTAATATTTTTTTGCAACCAATTTTTTGCTATATGAATTGACTGTTCTTTCCCACTCATGTTATTCTAATGTTGCTTATAGGATCAAGTTAACACAGGATGAGCTCCAACTGGCTCCTTCAAACCCCGTTGTTTCGATTATCTTTTAGTTCTTTTAGTTTTAAGCAGAAAGTTTCTAGAGAGAAATAGAAGGGGCGCAACATATAATTGCTCATAGAACTCACATATGAGCTAGAATTGACAAAATGAAATTGTAGAAGGTATTAAATAACCATAACAATGAGATTGTATGTTTCAGACATACCCGAAATGCTCTAGATTATTTTATTAAGAAAAATGTCCAGTTTGCCAGCCAAGAATGAAGGAAACTGACAAATCCAAGTGTAGGAGACAATGGAATGATTTCTCCCGCCTGAAAATTGGGGCAAAAGAATTGTAGAGGCTAGGAGCCAATGAAGAAGCTGAGAAACTCCTAGAAAGGAAGGTGTTTCTCCTCAAAACTTCAAACGCCCTTGAGAAAAGAGCCACACACTTCAATAAGGAAGCCACGCCCTTAGCACCAAAAGTATGACCATGAAGGTGGAGTGTCTACCTGATGAAGAAGGATGCAAACTCTCAAACCCTCCTATATCTTATTGAAATCTACTGAATACTATACCAAAATTCCTTATTAAGCACTGTAGAAACTTCTGAATTAAAGCCCCCGTTGTTGCAATCATTCAACTAATCTTTCACAATCTCACAATCACTTATTCAATGAAGAATTGAACCTCTCCAATGAAAGTTTTCCTGAAACCCTTGTCCTCAGAGAAGCAAGCAAAGCCAAAGCCAAGAGAAAATGTCAAATAGTCAATAATAGAGTTGTAATTTCCCTTTGGCTGCCTTATATGCACAAAAAGGCACGCATCTCAAAAAAGTGACGCCAATTTCACTTTAAAATACATTTAAAATGTATTTTAAACATTTCAATAGTCAATGAATAAATAAATGGGTGCCCCTTTTGATAAAGTGTTTTAATTTTCACTTAAATAAATTTAAGTGAATTCTTTATTATAAAGTCAAATCAACTTTATAATATTCCATTAAATAAAGTTAGAACACTTCAATTTCATGAGAATATTAATAATATCTCTGCCTATAACTTCTATCATTAAGCGGTCGGGAGAAGTCACAATCATCGTAACCGCCAAAGCCCGCCGTCGTGGAGCCAATCACCGCATCGTTCAAAAGGGGTGAGAACCAAAACTCAAATAAAGCTAACACTTCTAACCAAATCCTGTCAGCCTACAAGGGTCCAAGAGATAGGCTAACTCAACTGCTCCTGAGAACTGACTAAAATGGGGACATTACAGTCTGCCCTCCCCGAAATTGCTTGTCCGCAAGCAATCTCAGCAACAAAGAACACACCACTCCACCAGGATCCCAAGGGAAGTGTTGTGTAATGTCCCTCATGCCACCAACCATCCTCCACTGCACACCACTGATCTCAAATTCACCATGCCAGAAGTGGTGAAGCCAACAAACGGAACCCAACCATACTGCAGTGCCAACCCTGTCAACACCTAGGTCCCGATGCAAACTAAACTCACATCCATCTGTCTTGTGGAGATAAGAATAACTGAAAGTGGCCACAACACCACATCGCTCTCTGTTCACTGCCAATCTCCCATGAATGTGAAGAACCCATGTAACCGCTAAAAACCTTTGTAACCATGTATCCATAGGTAGTCTCTGAGACAAAGAAGCAACAAACCTTGCCGGATACACATCAGCATGATGGAAAATTAAATACTGATCTTGCAACTCTACCTCATAAAGTGGGTTAACATAGGATATCTCAACTTCTGTCTCAAAAAATGGATTATCATAAACATGAAAGTTACTTTCAGCATTTTGTTTAGACCCATCACCCTCTTGTTCTAACTCTTCTTCATCTTCAAAAGGACTCAAGTACTTTTCCCCTACAGCTGCCTTAGAAATTTCAACTTCATCACCAACAAGTAAATCTTCTAAGGTCTGATTTTTACTCTCCATAGGATCAGATGTATGCTGGTCACTAACTGCTGAGAATTCATCATAGAGGCTTCTAGATACTGTAGAGACCTCTTGTTCCTCCTTCTCTTCGTTCTGTGATGTAGTCCTCTTAAAAATGGAAGCCATATATCGTGCTGCTCTGTCTAGTTTTGCAGGGTCTGAAATCAATTCATTTATCCTTTTCTTATTTTCATCTAACTTTTTCAAACTTTGTTTAAGCTTCTCCATATTCTTGTCCCACTACTTCTGGGTACTTGAAGTAACCATGATTAACTAGCTGATTCAAAGTCCAATCTACCCAACAAGATGGCAGGTCAATAGCTCTGATACCACTGTGATGAGCCCAACTGGCTCCTCTTCAAACCCCTGTTGTTTTGATTATCTTTTTGTGTTCTTTTTAGTTTTTTAAGAAAGTTTCTAGAGAGAAATAGAAGGGGCGCAACATATAATTGCTCATAGAACTCACATCTGAGCTAGAATTGACAAAATGAAATTGCAGAAGGTAGTAAATAACCATAACAATGAGATTGCATGTTTCAGACATACCCAAAATGCTCTAGATTATTTTATTAAGAAAAATGTCCAGTTTGCCAGCCAAGAATGAAGGAAACTGACAAATCCAAGCGTAGGAGACAATGGAATGATTTCTCCTGCCTGAAAACTGGGGCAAAAGAACTGTAGAGGCTAGGCGCCAATGAAGAAGCTGAGAAACTCCCAGAAAGGAAAGCGTTTCTCCTCAAAACTCCAAACGCCCTTGAGAAAAGAGCCACGCACTTCAATAAGGAAGCCATGTCCTCAACACATAAAGTATGGCCATGAAGGTGGAGTGTCTGCCAGATGAAGGACGCCAACTCTCAAACCCTCCTATATCTTATTGAAATCTACTGAATACTGTACCAAAATTTCGACATAATCAGAAACTTCTCAATTGAAGCCCCCTACGTTGCAATCATTCAACTGATCTTTCACAGTCTCACAATCACAGATCTGTGAAGAGTTTTCGTTCTCCGAGATAAGCAAACTCCTAAAACCCTTGTCTCAGAGAAGCAAGCAAAGCCAAAGCCAAGAGAAAATGTCAAATAATCAATAATAGAGTTGTAATTTCCTTTGGCTGCCTTATATGCACAAAAAGGCACGCATCTCCAAAAAGTGACGCCAATTTCACTTTAAAATACATTTAAAATGTATTTTAAACATTTCAATAGTCAATGAATAAATAAATGGGCGCCCCTTTTGATAAAGTGTTTTAATTTTCACTTAAATAAGTGAATTCTTTATTATAAAGTCAAATCAACTTTATAATATTCCATTAAATAAAGTTAAAACACTTCAATTTCACGAGAATATTAATATCTCGCTCATAACCTATCGTATTGACGTGTCGTGAGAAGCTGTCAATCACTGAACTGCCAAAGCCTGTCGTGAGCCAATCACTGCACTAAAAGGGTGAGAACGACAAAACCCACCAAATAAAGACCTCTAACCAAATCCAACCTACAAGGGTCCAAGAGATAGGCTAACTCAACTGCCCTAACTAAAATGGGGACATTACAATCATATTCAAGGTAGCTTTTATTTGTATCATTTCCTTGATTGATGGTTCAACTTCAAACTTCAAATAGTCCCCCAAGCTCCACCTAGAACCCATATTCAGTCCACTTGCTTGCCCAAGAGCTACATGGCCAATGACAACAAAAAACATTTCAATTCAATTTATAAAGCAACACAAGGGAGAACAACAGACCATAATTTCCATTCACTCGACTAACCCAGTTGCCCAGCTTATTTTCACGTTGGACACCAAGATGACCATTCCTCATTTTGGCAGCACAGCCAGTAGGCAAAAGTTAGATGCTTGGATTCAAAATCCAAAGGCATATGTCAAGACACAGTCACATCTCTCAGAGCCACAACAAATCATGTTGGTAGAGGTTGACATGGACGATCAAGCCCTCACCTAGTGGCAGTCTCACCTCCACCTTCTAGAGGTGACCAAGCAACCAAAAATTGATGGATAGACTTCAAAGCAACCATTCAAGCACGATTTTACCCCTCAGTGCAAAGAAGAATTGTTAGTACAACTGTTTCACCTTTGCTCAACATTTGGCCAATCAATCCAGCAAGACATAGAGTAGTTCAATTGTATCTATCAATTTGGAGGTATGGGACATTGACGAGGTACTTTGCATCAAATTCATTCAAGTTCAGGTTGTTTTCTCATTTTCAGCAGGATTTAGAGCTCTACACCATCATTTCACTAGAGCATGCTTTCTTCTTTCTTTAGAGGTGGAAGAGAAGCAACAAAAGACATAACCAAAGGAAAGTCAATATTTTTCCTTTCAGAGAATAAGTTACTATTCATCTGTCCCTGTCAGCTTCTCTTATGCAACTAATTCATCATTCAGGAAAGGGTATTCTTCACCAAATGGATCCCTTAAGGGCCTAACCTCCTTATCTAAAACATGGATAGAAATAGTATGTCTACAACAAACAGACAAGGCATTCTACTAAGGAATGCCCCATCCTCATATCAAAGAAAGGAAAGATTCTTTGCACTAAGAAAACATCACAATGTGAAGATTCAGAGAAGCAAGTAACTATTCCCAAAAATTTTAATCCTTGGCTCATCCTCATGGTCAGTGATTATTCAGTCAAAAACAAGGAAGCTCTATTTACTCACAATTGTTAAAACAATAAACATGAATAGACTGGTAGATCTCATCCTTAACAATGGTAACCAGAAATAAGGATAATTTACACTTGTGTCTTGCAAATGTTTTGTCACATTTATCATTGATCTATTCCAAGAAACAATTGATACTGATGTTGTTTCCGTGGATTGCTGCAGTTTGATACTAGGAGCACCTTATCAATATGACAGCAAGGTTGTGTTTGATGACTTCCACAATACCTATAGACTGCACAAGGATGGTAAAGTGTAAAAACTCGATTCTTCCTGTACTAGTTATTTGCTCCCTAGTATGCCAGCAATTAAACAAGTTAATTTGCATAAGTTTCTTACTCTTCATATCATCCAGGAAGCCAAGATAAATAATGTTAAGTAGCTTACTCCTAAGCAATCAACTCTAGTGTTGTACATATTCTGATGTTTTGATGAGCCTAAAGGACTTCCTCTTTTGAGACCCATTCAGCATTCTATTGAACTGGTACCAGATTCTAAACTACCCGATCGAACACCTTAACACCCTCTGACCATTGAGAGTGCTGAAATAGAGCAACAAATAAAGCAGATGCCCAAAGATATCAAGGTCCAACTCAATACTTCTCCTTTCAGATTTTCAGCTCCCATTGTACCAAAGAGGGAACATAATGAGTGCCAGTTTCACAAACTGCCGTAATCTCAACAAAATCATTGTAAAAAATTGATGAGAATGCTTCTAGTAAAAACTATGTGAGTGTTGGGCGGTGGGCCTAGCTCGATTGGCTAAAGTATACTGTTGTAGGCAAGAGGTCACAAGGTCTAGTCTCCCCACTGTCCCCATGGTACCGGAGGGCGTGTCACGCCAGCGTCGCCGGTCACATGAAAAAAGCTTACCAAGCGCACTGCAGTTTATAAGGGGACGGATACCCGACCGATTCCTGCAGTCTACAAAAAAAAACTATGGGAGTGTTTTTTGCACCAATGTTTCAAATCACAGTCCATGACCCATCATAGGTGAGGAAAAACATATAGATTGTGGAGTGTGATCCAAAACATTGATATAAAAACACTAGCACAATTTTTACTAAAAGCATTCTCTATCATTTACATGGACTATGGAAATATCATGTCTATTATTGTAAAAGACCACTTCCCAAGATTGAAGATCTCTTGTACTAACTTTGAGGTGCCAAGGGCTTCACTAGGATTGATTTGACCTGTGGATATCCTCATATCTGCATGGAGCCCTAATAATTCTAAACTCTACAAGTTGTCAATCACGTTGTTTGGCCTAAATAATGCATCTACCACATTCATGAGCATCATCAATGAGGTTTTCCAACCTCATCCAAGCAAATTTGTTGTCATCTACGTTGATGACATCTTGGTCTACAACAAATCCTAGGATGACCACTTGGTCAATGTGCCAACATTTTTTTAATCTTCTTCACCAATATCATCTCCAAGCAAAGGTAAAGAAGTCCTTTGGCCAAACCTTAGTTAAGTACTTGGTGTTCCTCATTAACGAACATGGAATATATGTAGAAGCTTCTATAAAAAATTCATTAGTAACTACTCGTGTTTCCCACCCTCTTCATTAACTCACTAGTCAAAAGAATCTTTATTGGAGCTTATCGACTACTCAAGAATTATTACATTTGAAACGGTTATTTTCCATAGGTGCATTACTTAAGTTGGAAGGGCATCTAGTTCCGTATAATTCTACAGCATTGTCAGAAGCCAAGCTCACATACAACACATATGGCAAAGGTTTTGATGCCTTGGTCCAAGGGTTCAAGCAATGGCATCATTATATTCTTGGTACATAGGCAATTTCACATACTAATCACCAACCCATTCAGTTTTTGTACTCTCCATCTAAGATTTAAGAACATTGGCATTTACTATGGTCCAACAATCTCATTTGGTGATAAAATATAAGAGGTATGTCTCCAACAAAGTGATAAATCTTCTTGGTTGTCCTCCTCAACTAATTAGCATTTTGGATACTTGGTGGGCAACATATGATGAATGGAAATATTTGTACTCTATGGATACTCAATTTGGCCCAATTGTTCATGCTTTGCAAAATCTAACATTACCTTTCCTTGACTACCGCTTTCAAGATTGATTTGTATAAGTTCACTCAATTTTATGTTCCTATGGGTTCTTCTTGCCAACTTTTGCTAAGGGAAGCTCACCCATCCTCCTATGGTGGACATATTGGTGTTCAAAACCTCTCAACACCTTCAACAATACTTTTTATTATCCTTTTTTGCAGAAGCAACTTGAGGATTACAATGTTCAGTTTTCTCTTTACAATTAGTCTAAACCTCCAATCAAAAGCTTGGATTTATATCAACTGCTACTCATACCTTCTCAACCACGGAAATCAATTTCCAAGGAAATCATTAGTTGCTTTCCCAACAATCAATGACAACATGACTGTATATTTGTCATTGTCAATCAGTTTTCCAAAATGTCTATCTTTATGTCATGCTCCAAGACCAATGATGCTCCACAAGCTACAAACTTGTTCTTCAAGCATGTTTGGAACAGTCCCAGGTTGTTGCTCACTATCATTTCAAATCATGACATGCTTCTTGAGTCACTTTGGCAATCATTGAAGAAGCTTCTCGATTGTCAATTACATTTTTCTACTTCCTTTCATCTACAAAATAGTGAGAAAACTGAAGTTGTTAATTGCATATTGGGTAGATCGTTGGGCAAAAGAGTAGGCAATGGGACACATATTTCAATGTTATTCAACATAACTACAACCAAGCTACTAGTGTTCCTACAAGACATTCCACCAAAGTTTGTTATGGCTTCCAAACTTTGGTGCCTTATGCAATTTCAGTTGCTCTTACAGCTCCAAATACATCCCACTAGCAACACAAGAAGACAAAGCTTCTAACTTTGTACAATATATGGCCGAGATGCAAATAGAAATTCAGGACATTCTTCAATAAACTCAAATCAAGTTCAAGGCACTTCATGATTGACATCAAAATCCTCATTCCTTTAAGTTGGTGATCATCTTTACTTTCATTTGGATAAAGAAAGTTTGTATAACAAACAACATCACAAGTTGAAGCCCATTAGATATGGACCTTACGTCGTTCTTCAAAAAATTAGACCTAATGCCTTTCAACTTGATCTTTTAGCTCAGCTTGGCATTCATGATGTCCATTGTCATCCATGTGAGTAAGACCAAGTTGTATGAGCCATTTCACTTATCGGAGGAGATTTCTATCTATCATCCTCGGGTGACCATGCCTGATTTTCACCAACTATTGGACCAAGAAACTTTGCCTAATGTTCAGTCCCCACAAGTTGCAAGAGGAAACTACTACATACCTTCTCAGCCACATAGGAACTCTACCAATTCATGCCAAATGGTTCTTTGAATAAGTTTTCCCAAAGAAGTTCCTAAATCCCATGTAAAAATTGGGGGATAGGTGGACAGTTGCGAAATGTCTCAAACTAGATTTTTATTGAACTTTTAGAACTTTATAATAAAAATGCTTGATACCCTCACACTTTCTAATCACCAAGTTCACAGATTGGGTAAGGTGAGAGCATACAGTGGTTGGGACACTAGCTTACTAGCAACCAGCCGCCAATTTTAAAATGAATGTAATAGCTAGAAATGAAATTGATAAGCTAATGTTGCAGTGACATAGCCTTCCAGACTCATTACAAGAAAAATAAAATTACTTCTGGCAAGGAACTGCTCATATTTGCAAACTAAACAACCCTTATTCAATGAAATATTCTGAACAACAGAATTATTGAACAGTATCAAACATATCAGCCAAGTATTAATCAGAAGATCAACATAATGATAAATCAAATTACCCTCAAACTAGATAGCTGGCTATGGAAGAAAATACCAGCAGAAGCAATATATAATACTCAGTTCCAGACTGTACAGCTGATATTAATTTGAAGTTGTTCTCCCTAAAGATGTACAGCTACTAGAAACACTAAAAACTCTGCCCAGAACTACACTATGCTAATCAGAGATGGTTAGATTGTCATCTACAGACGAGAATATCACCAAAAAACGTTGCCACTCATATCATGGAAAGGTACAGCCTCTATCAAATGTCACACCCAACTCAATAATGCATATAGCAGATTGAATACCCAGTGGCCAATGATTAGAATTCTGCTACAACTTTAAACTCGGCGATTAATATAAATTCCTAATTCATTTCTTCATAATCCCTCTAAAGCTTGTACGGCCCTCAAGAAATGGTACGAATAGATCAAACACTCAAAATGCTATGATTCAATCTTCTTTAAATCCCTAAAATGTATGGCCAGCTTCTCCTTAATGGATCGATTTGATTTGCTAGCAAATAAATATTGAATATCACCTAAAATATGGAACACAACAAACATCAAGAAAGAATACTATAAGTATTCAATACACTAGTAATCTCTAAGTGGAACTACTCAAATGAATAGGAGGGTTTTCGTCCTCAAATTCATTTTGCCAAATGGTTTTCATGCTAGAGAAAAAAAATGAATATACATTAGATCTCAAGAAATTGGACTTGATCATATAAATTGGATGCCCTCCCTCCAAGCCCAACTACTTTTATAGACTATTTGAGAAAATATAATATTATTTTTTTTTCAGTTTCCCAAAACTTTATTTTCAAATTGTCTAGAAAGACCTTTTAAATAAACACTACTTTTGGCCTCAATCTGGCAACACTTTATTGTCCCTCCTTTAAAGCAACTTTATAATAATAAAACATAAGTTGTCTTTTTTAGAACTATAACAAAGTTTCTTTGGACATCTTAAGTTAAATCATTAAATTATTTCCATCATATCACCCAAACAGCCTACGAGAAATAAAATAATAGGCTAAGGGTCTCCCAATGATTTATGTTTGGAAAGGGGACATGACAAGCTAGTACAGTGATAAAAAGTAGATAACAATGAATTAAAAAGTAGATGGACAATTGGTACAGCTGTAAAGGGTAGATACAAATAAATATATACAGGTAGATAGCTAGGAATATTTATTAAAACTGTAATATTTTTAGCCTTTATATACATGTTTTTTATGCATATAAAAACAGTGAAAGACATTCACTGTATAAACTGAAACATATCATTAGAAGTAGGACTATAACAAGCTACCCCAAATCTTACTTTGCGAAAGGAAAAGTTAGACAAACAAATCAAAAGAACTTTGTTAGACTAAATACCAATGAAATTTGGTACAAAAAGTGTCAAACACAACTAATATCATTAGAAGTAGGAATATAACAAGCTATCCCAAATCTTACTTTGCGAAAGGAAAAGTCAGACAAACAAATGAAAAGAACTTGTTAGACTAAATTGTTGGAAAAATGGTTGTCATTGATGTCAAAGGTGGCCAACCCATAAAGGAAAGAAAAACCAAATAAAATGTTAAGTTCTGTGGACCGACTTTCCCCATATATGGCACCCAAATTTCAGTAATTTTAAAAATTAAAAATAATTTTATTTTATTTTTATTTTGGGCCGACCCCCTAGAAAGGAGTGCCCTAATTTGCGCAATAAAGAAAAAATAAATAAATATTTTTGTTGAAAAATTGGACTGACCTTTCTTGGAGGGTACCCTCCCCTTGGGTGAAGGGACACCTTGGCAAGTATAAATAAAAGGTTGAGTGAGAGGTAAATGCAATCAATTTTCAAGGACTATTTTTGTATGAAGAGCAGAAATAAAAAGTTATTTGAGCAGATATATAGCAGCAAATTTGTGAGAAGAGTGTAAGTGACAAGAGCTAGATCATGGCGATGTATTGAGCAGATCTTATGAAAACCTTATTGCAGATTTGAAGAGAACGTTATTGCCAAATTCGTGAAGACATTGTTGCCAATTTGAGAAGACATTTGTTGCTGATTTTAAGAAGACATTATTGCCAACATTGTGAAAATTATATTGCAGATTTGTGAGAAGGCATTAGGGCAGATCTGAAGAGTGGCAAGTCAAAATTATTCATATCATTCTTGTGGAGGTTGGAGCCTCCTATTTGGGAGATCGTGAGGTTGGAGCCTCGTATTGAAGAGATTGGAGTCTCTTGCTAAGTCAGTGCTCAGTGGAGGGGATTGGAGTCTCTTGTGGGTTGGTGCCTACAAATTTTTGTAAGAAGATTAATACAAGCAAGATTTTGTTGTGGTTTTCTCCCGTAAGGGTTTCCATGTAAAATTGTGTCTCTCTTGTGCATGTTCTCAAATAGCTACATCTTGCATGAATAATATTGCTAAGGATAATTAGGGCGTGAATAATATTGCTATATTGAGTTAAGGAGTAAAGTTTTAATCTATACTGATTCACCCCTCCTCTCAATATTCGTGTGTATTTCTTCATTAATACCAATGAAATTTGGTGTAAAAAGTCTCAAAAACAACTCATATCATTAGAAGTAGGAATAGAACAAGCTATCCCAAATCTTACTTTGTGAAAGGAAAAGTTAGACAAACAAATTAAAAGAATTTATTAGACTAAATACAAATTTGGTAAGCCAATAGTGGCATGGTGCGATGGTTAAGCTGTTGTGTTGTTATTCTTGGCATCAAGGTTCAAACACCATTGGGGTGTAATTGTTGAGAATTTATATTGGGGATGAGGTCCCCTGTTTATGACCTCACCAATTCATAGCTCCAGGTCAAAAGCGTTTACCCCTCTTAATTAAAAAAAAAAATACAAATACAAATTTGGTACAAAAAGTCTCAAAAAAAACCTCATGCCACCTATTCATATTAATTCTATGCAAGTTTGGGCTGACCTCCTACTTCAACTTCTTTACTTTTGGTTGCCTAGGATCTTGGTCCCAGTTTTATTCTATGGCATATCTGGCTAGAGCAGAACCCTTGGATCTTTCAAGAACATCAGAGTCTCATTCTACAAGTTTGGCAGAAGATCATGTATTCAGTCAAAGAAACTATTGCAGCCAAATGTTCTTTTGTTGAGACCCTCTCTCCTTCTAACTCTCATCTTTCAAGATGCCTGGAGCTATTTTCCTTGGCTGCTCCCCAAGTTCAGTCTTGCTCTGGTATGAAGGCTTCTAGGAAGGTGAATAGCATCAATAAGTGGTCTCCTCCCCCATCAAGTTTCTTCAAAATTAATATCGATAGCTCTTCTCAGGGCAACCCAAGTGCAGTTGGAATTGGAGGGGTTGATCACACTATGATGGGACAGCTCTTTTCTTTTTTTCCTCTATTATGGGGATTGACACCAATAATATGAAGGAAGCTCAAGCCACTCTTGTGGCTCTTGAAAAAGCTCGTGAGTTGGGTTGGAACTAGGTTATCTACGAAACAACTTTCATGATCTTGGTCTCTCTTTCGAACAAAGCAGGAGATTGGCTTCTCTTGTTGAGCAAATCTTGCTCCTCACTCCTAATTTTGAGGCTATCTCTATTGTTCACACCCCTAGGGAGAGGTATATTGTTGCGGACTGCCTTGCAAAATGGGCTTCAAAGGACAATCATAATTGGCACGTTTCTGGAATAGGATCTTTTGCTTCTAATAAATCTTCTGAGCTTCAGCAACTTCTTCATAATGATCAGGCTTGAGCCTCCTCACTTTCTATCTCTTTAAATGAAGGTGCTTGTGTTTTCTTCTTCCTAAACATTTCTCTTGAAAGATTTCTACCGGCCACATAATTTTGTACTTCCTTTAGGCTGGGTTTGGTTCGTTTTTTTCTGTTAGAGGAGATAAGGGGCTTCACTCTACCAAAGTGTATGGCAGTCAGATGATCTATTCTGGTTCCTATTGGAAGGAGAACAGTGGCAAACCTCCTTAGGTTTTCCCTCTTCTTGCATTAACAATGGATCTTGCCATTTCGAAGTCTCAAAGCTGTAAATGTTTATGTTCTTTTAATAAATTTCTCTTTTTCCCAAAAGAAAAATGTCTCCAAAACAAACTAACTAGCAGGAACAGGTCCTCCCATAGACAAAACAGACACACAAGCAACTAACCCCAACAGTCATAGCACCTATTTCCAATCAGGAAGAACTAATTCAATTGTATTTGACGGTTAAAGTATGTATACCCTACAAAAAAAATTCCATTATTTAAAGGCCAGATGGTAAGAAGGTCTGTACGATTTATTTTTCCCTCAAAAAATAGACCACCACTGACACTCAAACCAGGTTTACATGAAACTCAGTCCAAACCTGCACTCACACTGATAATTTTGATCGATGCAGTTTCCTACTAAAATACCGTATTATAATTTATAACTCATTTCTTGCAAAGAACTCCTGTTCTCTGCAAATGAAAAATAAATTGTTGCCAAGAAACAACCCCATTGTTGGAAGTTACTTCATAAGAGAGCTTTATGTGGGCCTGTCACTACTCAAATTAGATATGAATTCGTGGACAAAATAACTTACGAGCTTTATGTGAGCCTACCGAGGGATTTGCTGGTGCATGTAAAGCACAAAACCAACAAGTTCTTTGATGATGTGGACGACGCCAGATTTGTCCAACATTTTTACTCCCGCTTGGATTTCTACACTGGCCTCTGCCATTTCCCTCCTCGACAACTGAAAGAGAAGAAAATGAATTCAAATGTTTTAGGCTTTATAAGGGAGTGTTTCTATGCAATTGTTTAGTTATTTTTTCTGTTCAAAATTTTAACGAGTACTTTTTAATTTAGTAGTGAAAAAAATATTATATAAAAATATTTAAAATAAATAGAAAAGGATGGAAAGAAATATATGTAGTAATGTGTTATATATTCTTTATTAAAAATATTATAATTTCAACTTTTTCTTTTTTATTTACAATTGAAATTCCAATTTCTAAAATAAGATTTAAAGAAAATTTTAAATTATCTTTTCTATTTAACTACAAATTATTAAGAAGCACGCATAATCATTACGTAATTATGTAACAAAGATGAGTTAAAACAATTCTAAAAGAATATTTGGAGTCCACAACAAAAGATCAAATTGACCTTTATGGCTATGGCCCAATAGAGGAGAACCACCTAAAATTTTCAGCTTAATAGTAAAAAATTTAATTAAGAATTTTATAGGAGTATGTGGTCATATTTTTAGTGAAAATATTAAAATTAAAAAAATTAAATAAGAAATCTATAAGAGTGTGTGATAAAATTTTAGAGCTAAAAAATAAGGTCTCCTATTTTTTGAGATAATATTCCAATTTTTCTTGTATTTTTTTCCTCATACTTCATAAACATGGATCCTAAAGTCCCCCTACATGAACCACTTCCTAAGAAACTCACTTTTAAGAATTTTGTAGGATATCTATGAAAGCAAGGCATGTAAAGTGTACATAGATACTTTGCACTTTTATTTCTTTTACACTTCATAATTAATTCAAATATGTGAATTATAATCTAGTAAGAGGTGCTACCCTCCAGGTGTCTATCTTTTATAGAGATAATTAAAAGAGAGATTTGAAAATGATTTTTTTAGTTTTATTTATTATAGTTAAATATTTAAAACACATATATCTAAAAGATTTCAAGACGAAACGGTGGGAAATGGAAACCTTTAAGTTTTCACCTTAGGATTTGACACATTTCCCAAATTTTTATTGGAGGGATGGAATGGATTGGAAATGAAAAGGTGGAATGGGGGTTTGATTGGATTTGGACAAGGTATGTGATTGACTTACAGCCTGATAGGTGAGTCAACCAGCCCTTAACCAAATCTGGAAATGTCGTAAGGATGAAATGCAATGACTCAATTGACCTAATGATGCAAATTACAGTTTTGATGTAAATACAAAAGACTAATAAATCACAGACAAAAATGAAAAGGACAAGACAATGTGCACCTATGATTCAAATCTAGAGCTGAAAACTAAGGGCATAGGTGCCCCAAGCGCCACTTTCTTTGTAGGGAAAACTCATATATGTTTTCACAATCCTCTTATGTCAGATCAGGGCTTTTGTTCCCCATCTGCAAACTCATTGGATCAACATTGAATAATTTTGTAACTAAGTTTTTGTGAGTTGTCAAGGTGTAGGGTTTCAATTGCAACAATGAATAATTGATTTTCAAACTTCATTCAATCCTCTTTAGATCTAAAACCTACACATTCAAAGAGAGAAGAAAGGTTGTGCCATTTAGGGGCTTGCCTTAGTCAAACCCTATGTTAGTGTTTCCACTTCTACAATGGCAATGTCAATGATAAATATATAAATGGTAGGAAGGAATGATGAATCCACAAATTACTGCAACTCACCACCCTTTAATGGCTTCCTTGAAGGACTGAAGTCATACACATCTCCTCAATGTCTTGATCTTGCTTGCTTGAATGTCTTGAATTGGTTAGAGACCTACAAAGATTAGCCTTCACAAGCAATATGAAACATAAACATGAACACACTCACATACATTTTGACATAATGTTGGATCTGAAATTGTTGCAATAAATCTCTGAAAGTCTGCTATTCACTTGTTGAATAGTGCTTTTGATTATAAGTTCTCCAATAATTTATTGGTTATGTTCAAATGATGCAATAACAGTATTTATATGTTATTATTCTGATTTCTTGAAAATTAAATGTCGACAATCAACTTTAGATATTTGAATTTCAAATAATAAAATGTTGACATCGACATATTTGAATTTGGAGCCAAAATAAGGGGACATAGGTGCCCTAGGCACCAGTGTCTCAGCCCTATTTTTTGAAAATTAAATTGTTGGGGACAAAATATTAAATGAGAGCATTTGTTTTATGCTTGCAAATTGTCGATAATTGTTTAAAATAAGTTGTGGAATGCATAATTTAGGAAATTAAATGTTTAATTAGGTCCAATAACTTAAAGGGGAGAAAAACATAGTGTGAAATTGTCAAGAATGGCAATTTACAATGCTACACAAGATATATCAACATAATAAATAATATATAATTAATAATTAAATGTTATTATATTGAATAATAGATAAAAGAATATGTATATATAAATATATAGTATAGTAAACAAGGGTGCAAACAAGTAGGGTTCTCATGATGAAGACCAAGGTTCAACTCTCCCCAAGGACATCTTAACATTGTAAGGCATGCTAAGTGGTAGTCCCACTAGAATTGTAAATAGAATGCAGTTGAATAGTGTTAAGGATGTGACATTGATAGAGTCAAATAGTGTTAAAAGCATGTGGCAAGTGGAGAAGATGAAAAAATTATGGCAAGGTAGTTCCACTATAAATTTGCAAATGGAGTAGCATATAGCAACAAGTATAAGTACATGCCATTATGTAACATTTGTATTGAAGTAGTAGGCTTGAAAATATCAAAAAATTCATGATGTGAATGGGCCCCATTTCAACCCATTTATTTAATAAATAATTTTATAATGGTGAAATTTGCATGCCCATGTCAGTTCTCATATAGTTTTAGGCTCATTTTGAGAGAGGGTTGACATAATTACATATTAACAAATGTTACAACCTTGCAAAAAGTTGGGTTGACTCCATAATCTTTCGCATATCCTTATTTATACATATTCCCATGTATTTGAGATTTATTGCACCCTATATATCCACAAATCCATTCCCTAAATTGATATTAACATTACATTGTTCTAGGTCAATCATACAGCATGAATTTTGATCCTTGACTATGTAGAAATGATCATAAATTTTAATGTTTCAAATTTTGATTTTGCTCAACTTCACCCATTTCTTTCCCACCATAAGTTGACTTGGTACATACATTCATGTGATTATGCTATGTAGTGGTATTTAAAATCATTTGTTTTGACGTTAATTCATATATGGGAATTCAATTGAAAATCATCCACATTTAAAGAGCATTCACTCTAAGAATTTTTTTAATTCAGAGCACTAAAAGGAACTTAAATCTATATCATCATTCAAGTGCGTTTGCATGATTGAAGATTGTTTTCCTTTATCATTTCCATAATTAGGGTAGAAGAACTTGGGCCTAGTGATCTAACAGCATCCCTAAGATATTTTTAAATGTTGCCAATCCTCAACAATTAGTGAAAGGCATGAATTTAGTGAATTAGAAAATAGAAGTGACAATGATCTACATATTTGACCTAGAAATAGGTGTGGTCTTGCACAAGATTCCAAGTGGCACACAAAGTGAGGATATCAATTTTTTTATCAAACCATCCTAATATGTACTACATTGGATATATTCATCCACAACATTTGTAGAGATAAGTATCCTTATCTGTTGTATTTAAATTTCTAGTTTAACATTTAATTTTTCAATTATCAACTCTCAACTTTGATTTATTTAATCTATGTTGATTTATGTTGACTGTATGTATTTTATTTAAATAACTTAGATTAATCTTAGGGAAACATTATTTTCCTTCACATTTTTGGTAAACTTGTCAATGGTTAACCCCCTAGAGTTTGACCTTAAGTATATGTCTTCATTGTTGTTTAAGGTTTCAAATCTACACCTATTGTCGTATTATCATTTTTGCATATTTTTAGGGTTTGTGTCATCCCATTGCTATATATTTTTGCCTAAGGTATGTGCTTTATTATGTGAGATCACTTTTTTCCACCTTATACATCCTTGGCTACCACTTAGGCATTCATCTTATATATTATTTTTATTGATAATTTGACTCATAATTATATATCATTTTTGTGTCATTTGTTGCGTCCTAATAGGTTTGTTAGGTATTTATCACATAATTTTTTGATACCTATACCCTCCTTTTGATACCTATACCCTCCGCCCTTTGATAAATCCTTGTTGCTATATTTTTACATCGTGTATTATCAAGGTCCTCTATCCTTAACTTTTATTCATGCTTTCATAAATGATTCACTCATGAAATTTTATCACATAAATGGCATCGCATTGCTTGAGAAAGCGTATTGGACCATGTATATACCTTCTCTTTATTTAAGGAATTAGTTATAGTCTTACCTTCTCAATTAGACACCTTTACTTCACTCATCCATGAATATCATATGTGACATACTTGTTCTATAGAGTGTGACAACAATGTTCTTGATCCTAATTCTATATTGCCTCTAAGCACCTTCCCTTCGCATGGCCCACATCATGATACATCTATTATGGAGAATACTCATATACCTACACATTTCATTGCTAGGAATGACACATAATATGATGAGAATGCATTCCATGACATTTTTAATCTTATATTAATGATATTTCTACATGTCATAATGATTCCACTATTCATTGCTTACGATTCTTCATGTTTTACATCTCACACTAAAAGGATAAAAACTTTCTTAAATCAGAAGAACATTACAAAGCCAAGAGCAGCAAGCCCACAACGGGCCAAATAAAGCAAATAATTAATTCACACCCTAGAAGCAACTCATATCCTCTGTAACCCATTCCTCCAAAACATGGGCCAAATCACTAGGAAGGCTGCCCCAATCATCCACACACCAAGCACCCATCCTCTCTGAAGCCTATCTAGCCAAACCATCAGCCACCTTATTCCACTCCTGAGGAATACGGCAAAAAAAAATGGACTCCAAAGAGGGACACAAAGAAACAATCTACCTAACAACCACAACCAACTACCAATTCACATCCTCCAAATGACGCTTATGCAACATCTCAATAACAACCCGAGAATCTGACTCGCAAACAATCTGACACCATCCAAGGCCAACTGCGTGCTCAATCGCCAGAAGAATAACAATGGCTTCCATGAGATTATTAGTATGTTGCCCCCTATACATGGAGAAGAAGAAGACCACCACTCCCATGTTATCCCTTCCAATACCTCTAACTCCAACATGCCTAGGATTGCCTCTAGAAGACCCATCCATGTTAATTTTCAGCTCCCCTAGAGTAGGACACCAGAAACCAACCCGAGCAATCCGACCCCGACCCCGACCATGATGCACACTACCCACATTTTGCATACCTCCCACAACAAGACCAAGAGCATTAGCCACTCCCAAATCTCCAAGGTCAACCAGAACAGACAAATCACACTTAGCAGTTAGAATCTCTTGAAGGACCCCCAAAATTCTCATCTAAAGTTGCCCAATAAGCAACTTCTTATCTAAGAAAATCTACCTATTACGCTCCAACCAAATATGCCAAACAATCATACTGGAACTAATGATCCAAGCAATACTAAGAAAAGGGGTCTTGGCAGGAGAGGGGCCTAGTCTCCTCCAAAATTCTTCCAAAGAAGAAACATGGCAACACAACAAGCTCCAAAGGTTCCACCAGAGGTGCCAAATAGCTTTAGTAGAAGATCACTAGAAGAAAAGATGTGAAAAACTTTCATCATGCTTAGCACACATGACACACATGGAGGGGCCCTAGAACCCCCTATTCCAAAGATTCTCCCAAGTAAGACACTTTCCTTGCACCACTAACCAAGAAAAGAAGTTACACTTAAGCCAAGCAAACCTGTTCCAAACGTGCTTCCACCAAGGAACCTCAACGTCCCCAAACAACTACTTAGCCCCTGCTTAACAAGCTTGGCACCCCTTTTGAGATTACCCCAAATTATAGAACCCTTCTCCTCCAAGCTAAATCTGGCCACCTCAACACTCTCCACCACCCTCAGGTACTTAAATGTGAGAAGTTTAGCCCACAACATGTGTTGCTGAGAACACCAACACCAATATAATTTAGTAGCCAAATATTTCCCATTCAAATCAATTTCATGCAAGCCAAAACCACCATCCTGCTTCAACCTACAAACTACATCCCACTTAACCAAAATTCACTTTTGATGGAGAAAAGAGTCCAACCAAAGGAACTGACGAGGCAGTATCTCGAAGTCCTTGATGAAGCTAGAAGGAGCAAAGAGAACAAAGCATCTATACAGAGGGAGAGCTTGAACCACTGACTTTAAAGTGTCACTCTACTAGCCGAAGAAAGCTACCGACAAGTCAAATGACTCACCATACTTCTAAACTTGTCAAGCACTTCTTGCCAAAACCACTTAGGAAGTAAACAAATAGCAAGAGGGATTCCAAGGTAAACAAAAGGGAGCGAACCAATCTATAAATGAAGAATGCTAGCTATTCTCCTTTGGATAATCTTAGGAGTATTGAAGAAGTAGATGAAATACTTCCCCTCATTAATACACTAATCTGAAGCAGCCAAGTAGTTGTCCAACACGTTGTGCCAACGAATAGCCTCTTCAACTTGCGCCCCACCCATCAAAGTAGTATCATCCAAAAATTAGAGATGAGACTGAGGGGGGATATCATTTCCCCAACTCCATCCTTGAATCAAGCCATTCTCAACCCAAGATCGAATAAACCTCCCCATACCTTCAACAAGCAATATGAACAAGCAAGGAGACAAAGGATCCCCTTGTCTAAGTCCTCTAGAAGCACCAAACAAATTCGTAGGTGCACCATTAATGAGCACCAAAAAGGAAGAAGTAACACAACTCTTTACCCATTCAATCTAGTCACCAACAAATCCAAACGCTTCCAAAATCTTGAATAAGAAACTCCATTTAACCTGATCATATGCTTTAGCCATATCCAACTTAATAAACATAGATTTTTCTTTAGAGGACTCCATAGAATGTATTGTCTCTGCAACAATAATGACCCCATCCAAAATCTTTCTACCAGTAACAAAACCCCCTTGCTCCTCTGAGATTTGTCAATTTAACCACAGCTTCAACCTCTTAGCAATCAACTTAGTAATGATTTTGTAAACAACATTACCTAGAGCAATTGGTCTAAAAAGATCCAAAGAGTTGGCCCCTTCCTTCTTTGGAGTGAGAGCTAAAAAGGTTGCATTTAGAGACTTCAACATTTTTTTACTCATGAGAGATTCCTAAACAACCTCCAAGAGATCCAACTTAACCACATCCCAAAATTCTTGAAAAAATTCAACAAGGAACCCATCCATCCCAAGAGCTTTTACCTTTCTTCATTTGAAACACAACATTCTCAAGCTCCAACAAATTAATAGGAGAAAGAAAAGACTCATTCATTTCATTAGAGACCAGATGCGAAATACATTACAAAATCCTAGCTTCATCTTCCTCCCTAGGAGGTAAGTCCTCTGAAAATAAAGTAGAGAAAAATTGAACACATTCAACAGAAATAGGAGCAGATGAAGACAAAGTCCCTCCATTTGGAAACAAAAGAGAGGAAATAACATTACCTTGTCTTTGATCCTTAACAGAATTGTGGAAGAAAGAAGTATTCTGATCACCAGCCTAGATCCACTCAATACGAGACTTTTGTTTCCAAAAAATCCGTTCTCTTAATTCTTATTCATCCACCTCCTTAACAACAACAGCCTCCAACAAGCCAAGCTCTTTAGTGAGGCCCTGGTCATGAATTTGCCTAGTGATCAAGTTCAAGCTATCTTGAGCATTCTATTTTGCATGAAACATATTACCAAAGCGTTGTTGATTCCAATGCTTCAACCTATACTTGACATACTGAAGCCTCTTGGAGAAAGAGTACATAGTAATGCCATAATCCAATTTCCCCAGACACCACCAGTCGGGAAGCAGATCATGAAGAGATGTCTCGTAGCCACATAAGTTGGAATTTAAAATACTTCCTAACACAACGCTAGGAAACCTCAACATGAAACTTAATCAGCCAATGATCAAAACCCCGACCATCCAAAACCTTAGAGCTAGTCACCCACTTGTCCCCTATCCAAAAAATGGACACCAAAAAATCTATCTAGTCTTTCAGAAATAGCTGCATCTCCACTTCTTCTATTACTCCAAGTAAATACTCCATTACCTGGCTTAATGTCAACTAACTTCAAAAAATCCACATTATCCTGCAGGAGCCCCAAAGAAGGCTCAAGGTGAGCACTACCTCCCTACCTCTCCTCTAAAGAGAGAGGACAACATTAAAATCCCCAGCCAAGATCCAAGGTAGATAAGGATCAAGAGGACTCACATATCTAACATGATTCCACAGTCGTGATTTCCCTTGAAGATCAATCAGAGCATAAATATTTGAGAAGAGAACCCTCTACCCAGATTCAAGATGAGAAGCAACACAAGAAATCGAACCCCTAAAGGAGAGCCACCAAATTGAACTAACTTTCCAAGGATCCCATAGGCAAGCCACTCCCCCAGAGCTACCAAATGCTCCCACACATTAACATTGTCCACGACCCCAAATCTTTGATGCCACACTCAGCATACTATCAACTAATAACTTAGTTTCCTATTTCCTAAAGGAAGACTACATCAGGAGCATGCACACGAACCAAATCTCGAATAGCCTTTTGTCAAGGGATGTTATTCATACCCCTCACATTCCAAGAAAGCACAATCATCGTAAAGGTTGGGAGAAGTGTGCATCAATTGTCTTCACCAAACCAGCCTCAACTAATGTCTCACCAACTAACTTCACCTTTTCTTGGTCCTTCTTGCGACCAACTTTAGAAGACTTCTCAGGAACCCCATTCTTGAGAGTTCTTTGCTGCAAACCCAAGGCTGAGGAGGAAGACTTGTTTTTACCTGAGTCCAAACCACCTTGCACCTCTGAGATAATCTCACCATTGCCAGAAGAGCCTCTTGAATCCATGATCCCTCCATCTCCAACACCCAATGCCATAACCACAGGAGACAAAACATCCATCTAAGGCCCTTGATCACTAATCAAATCCCTCCTAGAAATCACCGAAGGCTACTCATTACACAATTCCTTAACATAAGAGTCGACTTCCAACTGCATACGAGTCAAGAACCCTTCCTCCTGAGCTAACTCATCCAAAGCCTCAAATTTATTGAAATTTTCCTCCTCTTACCTATCCTTGAGAGATCTCTTTTTCCCTTGACTACGATTATAAGACTTCACTGAAATAAAACCATGTTTGTCCGCAACCACCCCTTACATGGGAGCTTTACCCTTTTCCACCCTTGAATTAGTTTGAAAATTCCCATTACCTGTACCCATAGCACCAAATGCACGAGGACACCTTCGCTGAAGATGACCATACTCACAACACGGTTGGCACCGGAAAGGCAACGTATCATAATCCAAAGGCTAAATCTAGGAGCTAGAACCAACAGTCAAATCAATAGAATCTGGCAAGGGCTTACTCAAATCAATCTCAACACAAACTCATGTATAAGAAAAAAATTTCTTTATCCAAGGTTTGCTCAAAAGGGCCAATAGGTTTTCCCAGCGACATGGCAATCAACTATAGTATATCTCCCCTCCAACATTCAAGCGGCAGCTGAGGAAGGCGAAACCCAAACTGGTACCTTGGATGGTAACTCCTCTGTTGAGTTAAAACCAACATGCCATGGTTTTATGAAAAGGCCAACTTGATTATAAAAATAAGGGCCGCCTTCAAATGCCCTGTTCCAATCTTAAATGCATGAAAAATCCACCATAAAAAAATATTAGCATCCAACAAAATGTCAAAGTCACCTTATGAATTCCAAGTCTTACGGATCCAAGGGTCAAGAAATGGTAGAGAAACCCTCATCCCCATAAACTTGCAAATCAAAACATGCTTGCTATAGTATTCCAAATCCTCATCCACCTCCTCCTTTTGAATCACCAATACTGGACGAACTTGGGCTCGCTCCAAGCATCCATTAATCTTCTACTTTTTAGGGGCTCCAGATCTAGTCATTCCCACCCCCAGTGAAGACAGAATGGGAACCTCAACATTGTCCTCCACCATAATCTCATCCCCCTTCGCCATGTTCAAAGACACATTTAGAGCCACAAAAACCCTTCACATCGCACTATCCCCACACCACACAGAGAACGTCAATGACAAGAAATCACAACAACAGCCAAACAAGCCACAAATGACCACCACCTTTGTCACACCCTTGCACAGCCAAGAGAAAAATCCAAGTGACAATGCACAGTCACACCACACCAAGTGGGTTGGACCAAGCCCACACTGAAACACAACAAGCAATGGAAAACAATGAAGCACCGAGCCAACCAAAAGCGATCACCAACAAAAATGAACCCCCCTAAACATGCAACAAAAGGCCCACCCCTACAGAGAACTCAATACGGGAAACACAAAAATGACAGGAACAAACACATGCAACCACAGAAAGTTAACATGTAACCCGGGCCATGAAGGCCACGGGTGCACGCATCATTCGCAAAGCATTCACAATCCTCCAATCTTCCATCCACCTCTCTCTACCATTTTTCATTTTTTTCACACTAAGCTTCATATTATTCCTAATATTCATTTCATAATTATACAATTGAATCATTATATGGTTAGGCGTATAAATATGGTGTATAATCCTCATGCTCATTTCAAAAATATCCCCACCAAAGTTTTTCTTTGGTATATAATGGTTTCCTTTAAAATACATAAGAACATATTAATATATAGAATAGTTTCATCACATATAAATCCCAAAGAGTCAGCTTCAATGTTATAACATGTACTTCAAGACAACCCAAATAATGTATTTATACTTTTTGAGTTACCACTTGCACATGTGATTAAGAAACATAGACCATTATACATTGTGTTTGGTGTGGGAATATTAGAGTTAAGAGAATATTAGTCAATAATGAATTTGGATTGAACATGTGTAGTAAGAATTTTTTGAATGTAATCCAAGTTAAGTACTCTAATCTCCCTAAATTTGAAGCAAAAATTGGTTTGAAAATGTGACATGAGAAACCCTAAGTTATATCACTTTACCTAGAACAGTAAGACTCAATACACATAACTTGGCATTCCATGTTATGGCTAGGATCTTAGTGTATGATGTTCTCTTGGGGTGTCTGTTATTTCATACAATGGGTGTTATCTCATCTACACTTCATTGTAAGCTCAATTTCACCCATAATAGTAAAAAATATTTAGTGATAATTGATGATAACCCATATCATTTTTTCAAATAGTAAAAAATGTAAAATTTTGATATCTCCAACTTGAATATTTACACCCATGATACCTTCATAAACTCTTCCTAACCCACATGTACCTCAAATTGATCCAAATAATTATTAGGATTTTTACTTTCTAATTGTTAAGTCATGAGGGGAACACAAATATGAGAACCAAACTTCTTCACCTTTGACCATAAATACTAATGTGCATGAAAAATTACCTTTAGATTTTTAGGAATACAAGCATTTAAACAAAGGTGATACTTCTCATGGATCCAAGACTAGTATGTACTTTTAATATCATTTATCTTCATCTAAATTAGCTAGTCATTGCAGCAAAGGATGTGGCATTTTTCAAAAGCTTGGCTAAAATGGAAGAGGGTTAGGTTTGAAACAACCAAGCACCATCAAACCTATAAAACTACCAAAAATGAATAATATTATGGGAATATGTTATTAATGTGCTAATAATATTTATATAGACATACCTTCAATGGTTTATCTAAATTTGGTCTACAAGAATTATCTAGACACATTCCCTCTAAATATTTTTAATCACAAAACTCTTAGATAATACTCAAGAGTGTATGGTATCTTGTCTATATTTTATTATGATAGAGGCTTCCACATGTCTTTTAAGTTTTCTCACACTTTATGGAAGACACTCCTTCACTAGCTAATGACCTTGACACTTTACCTACCTAACCATTTGTCAAAGATCATAACACAATTATGAGTGGTGGTAATCTCAATATTGAGATGCAAATTATTTTACAAAGATAAGATCCTAAGGAGATCTCCTAGATGAATAAAAACAATGCAACATGTTCATACTGTGAATACAAAATTCACCATGCTCCCTTCAGGTTTTGTTTTTTGCTAAGTACTGGCCCATGCCTTCAATGAATATCATCGGCCCCTTTTGGTATCACTGTGGCCTTGGCCACATGTTCGCTCAGCGCTCTCCAAGGGAATTATCTCCTTTGCTCTTCTATTGGCCCCCACTATGCTCCCACGTGTCTTCACCACAGGTTATTTTAATTGCTTTCCTTCACTTCCTCGTCAGTCCCCGCCCGCGTGCCACGTAGC
>VDFB02237504.1:0-10935 GCA_007258455.2 Sequoia sempervirens | reverse complement strand
GGAATGGCTAGTTGGACTATTACTCATACAGAGTGTTTGTTGTGAATGAGATCGAAGGTGGGATCAAACTGGGATCCGATTGATGCCATGCAGTCTGCATCTGTATTTTGTTCTCAAGACACCGTTTGAATATTGAAAGCTTCAAAGCCCTCAATCAAGTCCCAAAATTGGTGTCTATAGATTGCATGTAGGACATTCCTGGGCCGCATAAATTCCCTTTGGACTCCCCCTGGATTTCTGACTTACTTAGTTTCTTGGAATCTCTTTAAACACTTATTTAATTCTGTTTTTAATGCCTATCTGGTTTCGCAGTAAGGCTTGATACCTTTTGCAATTTCTAGTCCTTCATATTCAACTTCATTGTTTGAGCAAGCGAATTGGAAGCGGAAAGACCTCAGTGTCCTTTCATTCTATGGGGACCTTAAACATATCCTGGCTCCTATGCCATTTTTTCATCTTGCTTCGTCGAAATGTAGCGTCCATAACTTTGAGGCTTGATCATTCTCTAGTTTTCCGACGACCTTTGGTAGCACTAGATCTTCATCGTAGGATGACGAGGTGCCCAACCTTGGTGAAAGTAATGGTGGAAGCTGCCGCATGGATTAGTGCATCTTATGATGTTCGCCTTCAATAAAACATCTTTGGATCGGGTCCCCGGATTCTTCGGGCTCACTCCTTTTCATTCCCTTCCTTACTAGCTCTCAACATTACCATTTATTTTGGTTTTGGGTGGATAGGAAGTATGGAACCCAACCTCAGTTGACTCATGGCCCTCATTGGCCACATGTTTCATGTAGAGCTCATATTCTATCTTCATTTCGCTGTACTTGGTCCTGAGAATCATGTGCGACCAATCCAAGGACATGTATTCACCCACCTTTGAAGTAAATTCTCGGGATAGGCAGAGGCCAAACATGGGGGGAACATCAATGATCATAGTATCTTGCAACACCGTGATGCTAGGGTAGGCGAATAGAGTCAAGGGAAGATCCTTGATGAGACTGAGAGTTTTGACTTTGTTTCCATCAAGCTGCATCACTCCCTTTTTTAAAGGTTCATAACTGAGCCCTAAAGCTTCAGCTATATGTTTAGGCATAACTATAATGCTAGCACCGAAGTCAATCATGGCATTGTGTAATAACTTCTCTCCCACAATAAGTATTAGGAAGAAGGTTTTGGGTTTTAGGTTATCCCTTACCTTAGTGGGAGCTTCCGCTGCACTATTTGTGAGAACTTTAGCTGGAGGTGATTGACCAACTGCCTTTCCTTTGAGCAATTGCTCCTTTGGTTCAATGATTAGATCCTCCTGGAGTGCCTTCTGTAGTAGTGCCTTATGTTTTTGGATAGTTAATATATCCCAAAGAGACACATTAATGGATGATTTCTTTAACTGTTCCACCACATTGAAGGGTGGCAGATTCAGAGATTTCTGCTCCTTTTCTCTTGTTATGACAATTTCCCTTCGCGGTGGACATTATGGCACCACAACGGAGGTGCTAGGTGTTTGGTCGGAAGCACTTTTAGGTTGCAGGCTGACTAATTGCGGGACAACTGGTTCGCCCGTGAATCTCCTCTTCAAGGGGGTGTTGTAATTAGACTGTACTTGCTGTGTTTTAGATGTGGATGCATCATTATCAAACACTCCTTTTTCTTCTATCCATGAGAAGAGTGTGTGATTGGGAGCGATGTTTACTTCCTAATCTAGTGACATCCCTTGCATTTGTGCAGTGAGCACTGCATTGTCCATTTACTAAGAGGTATATGCATAACTTCCAGGATCTAACGTTGCAGCTTGGTTGCGTTGCTCTGCCACCTTTTGTTGTAGGTTGTTGCGCGGATAGTTTCGGGGCATGTGTGAATTACCGCAAGGGAAGCACTAGGGGTTGGTGTCATCCAATAAATTGTTCTGCCCCATGGTCAACTCTTTACTCGAGCTTAGGTTGGTGCTTTGTAGAGGAGTGGGTACCGACACTATTTGATTTGTTGTTTGTGCTTGCGGATTTGTGTGGGCGCCTCCTTGGAACTGGTTTTGTTGGTAAGAGGACCTTCCGCCTTGATAATTTTGGTAGGTCGGCTTTGGAGGTACGACCTAGTTGCGCTTGATAACAATTATCTCGTTGGCCATATGTTGCAATATTTCCTTGACGTCACTCATATCCTCCTTGGAAGAACCAGATGTAGAAGCAAAATTTTGTTGCACGCTCAGATACATGTACATGGATTGAGGAGGAGTCAGTGCACTGGTAGAAGGCATCTCCTGAGCAGGAACTGATGTTTCTAGAAATATAGGAATGATGGGCCGAGGTGGCAATTTCTCGGCGTCTATCAAATTATTCTTCGTCTTGACAACAATGTTATATGTGCCCGATAGTGTGATTCCACCGAGAGACTAGTCTGAGGTGGCAATTTTTTAGCATCTATCAAATTGTTCTCCGCCTTGACAATAACACTATATGTGCTCGATAGTGTGGTTCCACCGAGAGTTGATAAATTTCAAATAGAACATAAATGCCAGATCAGGCGGCGGGAGAATATCAACTTGAATCCTTTGCCAGTTGGTATGGAACCGGGCATTGAAGTTAGCCATGGCTTCATTTGGGGTCCGCTTTATGACCGACAACTGATAATATAGCAAGGATCGGTCTCCTTCGTTTGAGAATCTCTGGTAAAAAGGATATCCAAGCTCATCTCAAGTACTAATAGTGTTTGCTTGCAGCATCTGGTACCAATCTAGTGGCTTGCCTCTAAAAGAGGTGACGAGCAACCTTAGCACTATATTTTGGTCTGTAATGCCATGTACTAAACATACGTCTACAACATCTTGCAAATGTTCAGATGGTGTCCTTGAGCTATCTTTGTTGAATTTAGGTATAGATTTTAGGGTGGAAACTGGGATAGCGGCCTAAACGGTAGGCACTACTAGTGCAACAGGAGGACTTCCGACATCCCATGCCACATAATTTATGTTAGTGGCAGGCAACATGGCTAGTGGAAAGGGAGGAGGAAGCAAAAAGTTCACTAATTGGGTCGCGGGTTGTACTGTCCCTAATGGTGGTACTAATAAACCAGGATTATTTACTGTTTGGGACCTAGTAATAGGTTGATGGCTCATACACCCTTCTTAAAATTAGATTCATTTAAGAGCAGTCCCACCGGGTGTTCCAAGAAAAAGAAAAACCGTTGATGCCAAAAATTGGCAAGGTAACAACCCTTTATGGGAAACTTAGTTTATGGGGGATTTATTGCACTAAACTAAGTGACCTTCAAATTTTTAAAGAAGTCAGCTTCTTCTGTAATTGAGGTTTTGAAATGGGAAAAGGAAGTAGATATAAAAATAAAGAATCTAACTAAGGAGAAGCGCCATAATTTAGATAAAAGGCATGATAAACCTATCTTTTGGATATGATCTAAGGACCTGCTCAACAATTTACCATGTCCTAGAATAATAGAAATTAAAGATTGCAGCATGAATAGCTCATTCAATGACATAAAATACTGTTGTACTAATCATTTACTAAAAAAAGAAGAGTCAAAGACATGATCTGTCCGTTAAACTCTAATTTGAATCATAGAAGTTCAACAAATAAACCATTCAAATAATAATGGCATAGTATAAAGTTTATCAATAGCATAAGAAAACAAAGAGGCCGAACAATGGCACATTCTATGAGTTCTTGCAATAATCTAAACAATAAAAAGGCCTAGTGTCTCTCTAAAATTATGTAATTCTTAAACTAGTGGAACTTGAAAAACATGTAGCATGTAATCTTCGAACCCCTCTTCAAAAATAAAGAGCAGTATATATAGTCAACATTCCCACCGCCTAGTGAGCAACAACTAAAAAGATTCAACATCCTGAGCAATGATGTCGCAACAATGATTACCCTCATCCGTTGTAACAGAAAAGGTTCGGGCCATAACATTTGGTCACCTCCCATCCAGGTGCATCCCCTGCAAATGATGGCAGTGGTCTCGATAAATTATCATGCCAACAAGTGTCACCTCCTCATATAGACAGTTAGAACATGTGGCAGCATATCGCAGCCCACAGTTCGCTTCATCCCTTGCATTGAAGAAGCATGCGCTGAAGAGACACGTGGCAACATTTCACTACCCGTAGTCAATTTTTCCCTTCCTTCGTTGAAAGCTTGTGCTGAGATGACACGTAGCAACAATGTTTACTATAGACGCCGCCTATGGGGCCTGCCAAATCTTTATGCAAATGGGAGCTACGTGGCACGAGGGCGAGGACCGACAAGGAAGTGAAGCAATTAAAATAACCCACAGTGAATACACATGGGAGCATAGAGAGG
Organism: Sequoia sempervirens; assembly: GCA_007258455.2. NCBI lineage: Eukaryota > Viridiplantae > Streptophyta > Pinopsida > Cupressales > Cupressaceae > Sequoia > Sequoia sempervirens. The sequence continues at coordinate 6,622 of VDFB02237504.1, read as the reverse complement.
GCCGATAGAAGAACAAAGGAGAGAATTCCCTTGGAGAGCGCTGAGCGGACACATGGCGAAGGCTGCGGTGATATCAAAAGGGGTCGATGATATTCATTGAAGGCATGGGTCAATACTTAGCAAAAAACAAAACTTGAAGGGAGCATGGTGAATTTTGTATTCACAGTATGAACATGTTGCATTGTTTTTATTCATCTAGGAGATCTCCTTAGGATCTTATCTTTGTAAAATAATTTGCATCTCAATATTGAGATTACCACCACTCATAATTGTGTTATGATATTTGACAAATGGTTAGGTATGTAAAGTGTCAAGGTCATTAGCTAGTGAAGGAGTGTCTTCCATAAAGTGTGAGAAAACTTAAAAGACATGTGGAAGCCTCTATCATAATAAAATATAGACAAGAAACCATACACTCTTGAGTATTATCTAAGAGTTTTGTGATTAAAAATATTTAGAGGGAATGTGTCTAGATAATTCTTGTAGACCAAATTTAGATAAACCGTTGAAGGCATGTCTATATAAATATTATTAGCACATTAATAACATATTCCCATAATATTATTCATTTTTGGTAGTTTTATAGGTTTGATGGTGCTTGGTTGTTTCAAACCTAACCCTCTTCCATTTTAGCCAAGCTTTTGAAAAATGCCACATCCTTTGTTGTAGTGACTAGCTAATTTAGATGAAGATAAATGATATTAAAAGTACATACTAGATTTGGATCCATGAGAAGTATCACCTTTGTTTAAATGCTTGTATTCCTAAAAATCTAAAGGTAATTTTTCATGCACATTAGTATTTATGGTCAAAGGTGAAGAAGTTTGGTTCTCATATTTGTGTTCCCCTCATGACTTAACAATTAGAAAGTAAAAATCCTAATAATTATTTGGATCAATTTGAGGTACATGTGGGTTAGGAGGGGTTTATGAAGGTATCGTGGGTGTAAATATTCAAGTTGGAGATATCAAAATTTTACATTTTTTACTATTTGAAAAAATGATATGGGTTATCATCAATTATCACTAAATATTTTTTACTATTATGGGTGAAATTGAGCTTACAATGAAGTGTAGATGAGATAACACCCATTGTATGAAATAACAGACACCCCAAGAGAACATCATACACTAAGATCCTAGCCATAACATGGAATGCCAAGTTATGTGTATTGAGTCTTACTGTTCTAGGTAAAGTGATATAACTTAGGGTTTCTCATGTCACATTTTCAAACCAATTTTTGCTTCAAATTTAGGGAGATTAGAGTACTTAACTTGGATTACATTCAAAAAATTCTTACTACACATGTTCAATCCAAATTCATTATTGACTAATATTCTCTTAACTCTAATATTCCCACACCAAACACAATGTATAATGGTCTATGTTTCTTAATCACATGTGCAAGTGGTAACTCAAAAAGTATAAATACATTATTTGGGTTGTCTTGAAGTACATGTTATAACATTGAAGCTGACTCTTTGGGATTTATATGTGATGAAACTATTCTATATATTAATATGTTCTTATGTATTTTAAAGGAAACCATTATATACCAAAGAAAAACTTTGGTGGGGATATTTTTGAAATGAGCATGAGGATTATACACCATATTTATACGCCTAACCATATAATGATTCAATTGTATAATTATGAAATGAATATTAGGAATAATATGAAGCTTAGTGTGAAAAAAATGAAAAATGGTAGAGAGAGGTGGATGGAAGATTGGAGGATTGTGAATGCTTTGCGAATGATGCGTGCACCCGTGGCCTTCATGGCCCGGGTTACATGTTAACTTTCTGTGGTTGCATGTGTTTGTTCCTGTCATTTTTGTGTTTCCCGTATTGAGTTCTCTGTAGGGGTGGGCCTTTTGTTGCATGTTTAGGGGGGTTCATTTTTGTTGGTGATCGCTTTTGGTTGGCTCGGTGCTTCATTGTTTTCCATTGCTTGTTGTGTTTCAGTGTGGGCTTGGTCCAACCCACTTGGTGTGGTGTGACTGTGCATTGTCACTTGGATTTTTCTCTTGGCTGTGCAAGGGTGTGACAAAGGTGGTGGTCATTTGTGGCTTGTTTGGCTGTTGTTGTGATTTCTTGTCATTGACGTTCTCTGTGTGGTGTGGGGATAGTGCGATGTGAAGGGTTTTTGTGGCTCTAAATGTGTCTTTGAACATGGCGAAGGGGGATGAGATTATGGTGGAGGACAATGTTGAGGTTCCCATTCTGTCTTCACTGGGGGTGGGAATGACTAGATCTGGAGCCCCTAAAATATAGAAAGATTAACGATGCCGGAGCGGCCCCAGTTCAGATTGGTATGATTCGCGCCGAGGAGGTAGATGAGGATTTGGGAATACTATAAAGCATTTTTGATTTACAAGTTTATGGGGATGAGGGTTTCTCTAACGCCATTTCTCGGTCTTTGATTTGAAAGACTTGGAATTCATAAGGTGACTTTGACATTTTGTTGGATGCTAATATTTTTTTATGGTGGATTTTTCATGCATTTAAGATTGGAACAGGGCATTTGAAGGCGGCCCTTATTTTTATAATCAAGTTGGCCTTTTCATAAAACCATGGCATGTTGGTTTTAACTCAACAGAGGAGTTACCATCCAAGGTACCAGTTTGGGTTTCGCCTTCCTCAGCTGCCGCTTGAATGTTGAGGGGAGATTTACCACGATTGCTAGCGTCGCTATAAAACCTATTTTCAGTCCTTTGAGCAAAACCTTGGATAAAGACAATTTTTCTTATGCGTGAGTTTGTGTTGAGATTGATTTGAGTAAGCCCTTGCTAGATTCTATTGATTCGACTATTGGTTCTAGATCCTAGATTTAGCCTTTGGATTATGATACGTTGCCTTTCCGGTGCCAACCGTGTTGTGAGTATGGTCATCTTCAGCGAAGGTGTCCTCGTGCATTTGGTGCTATGGGTACAGGTAATGGGAATTTTCAAACTAATTCAAGGGTGGAAAAGGGTAAAGCTCCCATGTAAGGGGTGGTTGCGGACAAACATGGTTTTATTTCAGTGAAGTCTTATAATCGTAGTCAAGGGAAAAAGAGATCTCTCAAGGATAGGTAAGAGGAGGAAAATTTCAATAAATTTGAGGCTTTGGATGAAAGTAGCTCGAGGAAGGGGTTCCCACTCTGTGGCGGGAAGCTGTCAATCCCTTATTTTGTATGAATTCGCCTAATGAGCAAAATCCCTAAGTGATTTCTTAGGAGGGATTTGATTGGTGATCGGAAGTAACCAGATGGATATTTTGTCTCCCTGGTTATGCCAAAGTTTGAGATGAGGATTCGCGACCAAGAGGCTCTTCTAGCGGGCAGGATTGATGTCCTCGGAGGGTGTTGAGAACTTCGGGACCCAGGTAAAAAACAAGTTCTCTCCTCCTGCCTCGGCCTTGCAACGCAGCATCCCTTTGAAATGTAGTTCCCTTGAGGAAGCTTTTCTAAAGTTGTATTTTAAGAAGGACCAAGAAGCAGAAGTTAGTTATGGAGATATTACAGTGTTGGTTCCTGCGGAAGATTAAATGATGCAATACCCTCCAACTCCACACAGTGATGATTTCAGTGCTTTCTTGAAATGTGAGGGGAAGTGGGCGATAGCATCCTCGGTACAAAATGTTGGTTCCAAGATTTCCATCTATGTGCATGCTCCCTATGTAGTCTTCCTCTTTATGGTTACAGCTTGTGTTATTAGGCTTATTAGCGATGCCGGCGGAGTGTGGTACCTAAAATATTTGAAGCTGCATAAATCTACGTGGGAGCATTTGTAGCTCCTGGGGAGTGTGGCTTTCCAAGTGATCCTTCTTGGCGTTATTCAATTGGCAGGGCTCTCCTGGTTGTGGGTTCATTTCTTGTGTTGCTTCTCATCTTGAATTTGGGGAGAGGGTTCTCTTCTCAAATATTTATGCTTTGATTGATCTTCAAGGGAAAGCTCGACTGTGGAATCATGTTAGATATGTGAGGTCTCTTGATCCTTATCTACCTTGGATCCTGGATGGGGATTTTAATGTTGTCCTCTTTTTAGAGGAGAGGTGGGGAGGTAGTGCTCGCCTTGAGCCTTCTTCGGGGCTCCTGCAGGATAATGTGGATTTTTTGAAGTTAGTTTCCAATATCAGTCAAGTAACAATGGAGTATTTACCTGGGAGTAATATTGTACAGCGATGCGCATCTCGAAAAGACTAGATAGATTTTAAGTCCAAATTTTTAAGGCGGACAAGTGGGTGACTAGCTCTGAGGTTTTAGATGGTCGGGGTTTTGATCATTGGCCAATTAAGTTTTGTGCTGAGGTTTCCCAGCGTTGTGTTAGGCAATCTTTTAAATTCCAACTTATGTGGCTCAGGGACGAGTCTCTTCATGATCTGCTTGTCGGCTGGTGGTGTCTGGGGAAACTGGATTATGGCATTGCTATGTACTCTTTCTCCAAGAGGCTTCAGTATGTTAAGTATAGGTTGAAGCGCTAGAATCAACAACACTTTGGTAATATGTTTCATGCAAAATAGAATGCTCAAGATAGCTTGAACTTGATCGCCAGGAATATTCGTGACCAGGGCCTCATTGAAGAGCTTGGCTTGTTGGAGGTTGTTGTTGTTAAGGAGGTGGATGAATATGAATTAAGAGAAGAGATTTTTTGGAAACAAAAGTATCGTATTGAGTGGCTCTATGTTGGTGATCAAAATACTTCTTTCTTCCACAATTCTGTTAAGGATCGAAGACAAGGTAATGTTATTTCCTCTCTTTTTTTCCCAAATGGAGGGACTTTGTCTTCATCTGCTTCTATTTCTATTGAATGTGTTCGCTTTTTCTCTACTTTATTTTCAGAGGACTCAACTCCCGCGGAGGAAGATGAAGCTAGGATTTTGGAAATGTATTTCACATCTGGTCTCTAATGAAATGAAAGTCTTTTCTTTCTCCTATTAATTTGTTGGAGCTTGAGAATGTTGTGTTTCAAATGAAGAAAGGTAAAAGCTCTTGGGATGGATGGGTTCCTTGTTGAATTTTTTCAAGAATTTTGGGATGTGGTTAAGTTGGATCTCTTGGAGGTTGTTTAGGAATCTCTCATGAGTAAAAAAATGTTGAAGTCTCTAAATGCAACCTTTTTAGCTCTCACTCCAAAGAAGGAAGGGGCCAACTCTTTGGATCTTTTTAGACCAATTGCTCTAGGTAATGTTGTTTACAAAATCATTACTAAGTTGATTGCTAAGAGGTTGAAGCTGTGGTTAAATTGACAAATCTCAGAGGAGCAAGGGGGTTTTGTTACTGGTAGAAAGATTTTGGATGGGGTCATTATTGTTGCAGAGACAATACATTCTATGGAGTCCTCTAAAGAAAAATCTATGTTTATTAAGTTGGATATGGCTAAAGCATATGATCAGGTTAAATGGAGTTTCTTATTCAAGATTTTGGAAGCGTTTGGATTTGTTGGTGACTAGATTGAATGGGTAAAGAGTTGTGTTACTTCTTCCTTTTTGGTGCTCATTAATGGTGCACCTACGAATTTGTTTGGTGCTTCTAGAGGACTTAGACAAGGGGATCCTTTGTCTCCTTGCTTGTTCATATTGCTTGTTGAAGGTATGGGGAGGTTTATTCGATCTTGGGTTGAGAATGGCTTGATTCAAGGATGGAGTTGGGGAAATGATATCCCCCCTCAGTCTCATCTCTAATTTTTGGATGATACTACTTTGATGGGTGGGGCGCAAGTTGAAGAGGCTATTCGTTGGCACAACGTGTTGGACAACTACTTGGCTGCTTCAGATTAGTGTATTAATGAGGGGAAGTATTTCATCTACTTCTTCAATACTCCTAAGATTATCCAAAGGAGAATAGCTAGCATTCTTCATTTATAGATTGGTTCGCTCCCTTTTGTTTACCTTGGAATCCCTCTTGCTATTTGTTTACTTCCTAAGTGGTTTTGGCAAGAAGTGCTTGACAAGTTTAGAAGTATGGTGAGTCATTTGACTTGTCGGTAGCTTTCTTCGGCTAGTAGAGTGACACTTTAAAGTCAGTGGTTCAAGCTCTCCCTCTGTATAGATGCTTTGTTCTCTTTGCTCCTTCTAGCTTCATCAAGGACTTCGAGATACTGCCTCGTCAGTTCCTTTGGTTGGACTCTTTTCTCCATCAAAAGTGAATTTTGGTTAAGTGGGATGTAGTTTGTAGGTTGAAGCAGGATGGTGGTTTTGGCTTGCATGAAATTGATTTGAATGGGAAATATTTGGCTACTAAATTATATTGGTGTTGGTGTTCTCAGCAACACATGTTGTGGGCTAAACTTCTCACATTTAAGTACCTGAGGGTGGTGGAGAGTGTTGAGGTGGCCAGATTTAGCTTGGAGGAGAAGGGTTCTATAATTTGGGGTAATCTCAAAAGGGGTGCCAAGCTTGTTAAGCAGGGGCTAAGTAGTTGTTTGGGGACGTTGAGGTTCCTTGGTGGAAGCACGTTTGGAACAGGTTTGCTTGGCTTAAGTGTAACTTCTTTTCTTGGTTAGTGGTGCAAGGAAAGTGTCTTACTTGGGAGAATCTTTGGAATAGGGGGTTCTAGGGCCCCTCCATGTGTGTCATGTGTGCTAAGCATGATGAAAGTTTTTCACATCTTTTCTTCTAGTGATCTTCTACTAAAGCTATTT
>VDFB02237500.1:0-15105 GCA_007258455.2 Sequoia sempervirens | reverse complement strand
ATTATTTAATTATTTTCAAGTATATTGATGTATATATATCTTGAGATTTTTTTCTTTGCATATATTCAGCCAAGAATAAATATGTTTATCAATTGACGATATTGCAATAATTTTACATGTTTGACATATTGCAGGTGAAACACCACAAGGCTATGTGGTGCAATGGTTGTAAATTTCGAATCAAAATGTTGTATGACATGAAGAAAACTTGTGATTCTGGTATAACTACAGTATTTTAGGTGACTAATGTTTCATCTAGAAGTGACATACATCCAAAAGTCTCAAAAAATCGATACTATGGGATTTTGGATGATATACTTGAGTGTGACTTTAAGTCCTTCAGATTAATTTGTTCATCATCCCATGGTACAAAGCAGATTGAATGAAAATGATCCCGAGAGAGTCAAGTATTGAACATGATAATGGATTTTACCATGGTTATCATAAGGTTGATCGAGCGAGCTGAAATGAGCCCTATGTTCTTCCAAGCTACCGTGAACAGTATTTTACCGGAAATTCCGTAAATGCTGGTAATTTTTGTTAGACTATGATCCGAGGAAGGGTAGTAAAGCATAAATGTGGGTGGAAGAAGAAGATAATCAAGAACTAGAAGATGATGTAGATGATGATCAGATCAATGGTTAGTTGATGATGTCCTCATTTAAGATGTCGAAGAGGAGGAATCCAGATCATGATGATGTAGGAGTTACCGTTCATGAAGATGATATCCGTGGTGGATGATGAAATTATCAAATTTGATATCGATGATGATGATGATGGATATCACCAATCCTTTTACAATGTCAAATCTGATCGATGATACGTATTAAAGAGTTGGATGAAGAAGAAGATCAATGACATTGAAATGTATAAGTTGGCGCGATTATATTATCTATTTGATATTAATTTCTTGATAGAATTATATTTGATCATGTAATACATACTTAATTCATGATGTTTTAATTTTTATGCCATTACATAATTAATTTAATGATGTACTTTTTAATGTTTGAAAGGTCAAAAAATTAAAACATTTCAATAGTGATGTTAACAACCTTGAAATTAGTGTGTTTTATGTTTCATGCGATCATAAAAGATTAAAAAGTTAGTTGTAGAGGTGGTTGTTCAGTGGTTGACGTGTATTCTGGTTTCTTTTACAATGTAACTGTGTTTTCTCTTAATCTATCTATGGAATTGCCAATTCCAATCAAAGGAAGCTCGAAGGACATGGACCAACTGACAAGGACTTTAAAAGCCTCCTACACTTCGGGCTTTGCAAGACCTGGGAGGGTGATCCCTTAATGTCTTTACAACCTCTAGAACATTATTATAAACAACATTAACAATAGCAGATGATCTCACTTAATAGCTCAACAAGATAAGATAATATCAACTAGAATTGGCTGTTCATAGACAATATCAACTATCTCGAGCATGAGATAACTAAACACAATCCATTGTATAAGATAGTCAATGATTTGCAATTTGTAGCAAGCTCTAGGCAAAGACAAACAAATACTGAACTACACGAATAATTACAACTTAGATCAGTGCCATATATCCATTGCAGGAGTCAAATTCATAAGCATCTAGAGGTTTATAATAGATTTAATACATCACATATAAGATCCCCGACAATATTGCATTACAATTTCATCAGTGTGCATTCTAACCTAGGACTACCTATCAAATCCTTATACAACACATATCCACCTATAATCCCATTCAAGCATTTTGATTAATTTTGAATTAAAGCTAAAATAGAATCATACATAATCTACAATAGTGAGATGGATAAAATGAACTCCTCTTAGTTATTTCTATTCAAAGTTCGACATAATGCATAATGGAGACATGAGCTCAAATTTTCTATTTCAACTCAAATGCTAGTACTATACAACATTAAATCTCTAAGAACTCAAAAACTCTATTACATAATGACTCAAAACCTAAATTGCATTTCTAAAACTATCGATTCTTACAATTTGTTTCCAAGAATCCCCTACCTAGACTCGACAAAAATTATGTAACTTACAACTCATACTTGGCCTTGAAATCCTTCTATAGAAATGAAGGAGCAAACAAGCATCGGGCTAGAAAGTACACCTATCACTAGTCAATTGGAGCACCTAGTGATATTCCAAAATTTGTTACAACAACCACCACCTTGAAAAATATTCTTATTCATCATATCAGTTGAGGAACGTTGATGCAAAAAACCACAAGAAAACCACATCAAGAAAGTCGTCAACATAAAACTGGAACCGTTGCAACCACAACATCTGATCTGCCACCTGCTAGTAGTTCACTCCTTTTACTCCTCATTCAAATATTTAGTTACCCAATTCTAGTACTCATCATCAGTCAGCCAGTCAAAATTAATTACCTCATCCACCTTGGTATTATAAGGTGTGTATTTTACCACTACCTGATTTGCATCCCTTTCAAAAGATTCCAAAAATGAGCTGGTAATAATGATTTTGTCCATATAGCTCACCAACAAATCATAAGTCTGACTCATCACAAATTGAATTGATTTGATCATTGATGGCCTCACTTGCTTGAGCCTGCCATTGTTGAAATGACTTGATTTTCCCCTACTCATCAATTATATCAGGTAACAATGTGTTACCCCAATCATTGAAATTCTTCACCAGCTCCCTAATCTTCCTATTCAAGTCATCTGGTAAGGTCTAAAAACCTTGCAATGATTTTACTAACATATGAGTAGGCTTTAATGATTGGGGCCTATTATTTATATCAAACCTTGAGGCCTTATACATGATATCCAGATCACTAGCCCTAGGGATCCAATTTTCAATTATTGGTATCGCTACTTTTTGATCCCTATCAATATTATTTATTTTTGCTAATAGCAAAGAATATAAAGAATGTATAGATAACAATTTTCTATCAACCTTTTCATTTAAATGCCTCAAAATAGTAGTAACAATTTCTTTTTTCTCTAAGAGAGATCCCTCCTCACTTTTATTTAATGATGCTTGCAATTCATCAATTTTTTGCAAGAGCTACTTCTTTGTAGGATCGACAGAGCACTTTATTTCTTCTTCAACTTCCTCTAAAGAAAGGGTGAGGACATGATTCTGACTGGGAGATCCTGGTGTGGAAAAAATTGGAGAAGCAAGAGGAACTGACCCTGATGTGGAACGTAATGTACTGGTTCATGGAGCACTTGATGTCTCCCCAATCTACTTATACCTAAACCTCTCCACTTCAGTTTGCAACTCAACATTTTTCTGCTACATCTTGTTGTACTCCTCAATCAAAAGGTTATATTTTTCCATTAAGCTCTTCCTTTCAACTTCCTCCCTTTTAGCAGTCTTTTGGGCCAATTTGGCCACATTCACAGTCAAATTAGTGGCCTCAGTGGTTGAGATATCTGAAGCTCTCTTTATTATCAATCCTCCCTTGAAATTTGGATTAATAACAGAAACATCTAGTTTTCTCCCTTGTGGGGCCAATGCCCAAATTGCTAGAGTTTCATATTCCTTACTGAAAGTAGAGTTTTGCAATGCTACCTTGACCTCTTCTTCAGAGTCTTGAAAGGGATTCTTAGACTTCATAATAGCATTAAAGGCTACTACATCGGCAATGTCCCATTCAGGAAGAATTAATACACCAGCCTGAATCACTAGTTTTCTTCCTTCTTTAGGAGTGATGTTCTTGAATTCTTCCATTAATTCAGCTTTTACCTCCTCGTCATTCTCCTCGTCTGACCTGTCAGGCCTTATTTCTCTTCTCTGCCTATATTTATCTTGATAATTTTCAAACTTCATCCTCCATACCACCTGCAAGAATACATGAGTTTTCTTTTTACAAATGTATTGTCATCTAGAAACTCCCTTACGCCTCCATTCTGTATCTTGTACACTTTTACCTTTCTGCACCAACTGTAACTAATTCACCGCCTAGGAGGGGAAGGCATACCAACTTCCCATGTCTTGATCAAGTATCACTAATCTTCTATCCACGATCCTCCTGGTTGATCAATTCTTGCCTCTTAAGGCTTGGATCGATGGTGGTGATGAGGGATTGTCTTCCTGTGATGATTCTAAATCAATACCTTTGGATTGCCCCAGGCACTTTGAATTTTGGACTTGGTTGTGGAGGGACTTTCATAATCTATTTTCCTTTTCTATCCACTTCTTCTTCATCACTGCTGCTATCCTTTTTCCTCCTATAAATGGGCCACCTTTTCGTAGGCTGGTATGCTGGCCTTGTTTCAATTGGTCTGACACCTTGCTCTTGTACACCTAGACTCAATTCTAAATTTATCTTTTTTGTCCTCAATGTGCCCATAATTTCCTTGAAGTTTCCCATCAGAAAATCAAATTTCTTATGGTGGGGATTGAACTCCAACAGTTGATCATATTTTAGATCCATTTTGTGCACAAAATCTAGTAGCTTACCATAAGCTATCCATTTCTCCTTGTTCAATTCCTGTCTATTCAAATCAAATTAATTTCTAATCAAGTCTTCAGGGAAATTGAACTCATGCACAAATTTTCCAGCTTTTATTCTTTGTCTGAAAAGAGCAAAAAAACCCTCAGGATCATGTTGTTGCTTTGGTCCACACCTCAAATGGTAATCATTAAAGAAATTATCAAAATGCATCCAACCTCCCTTTGAAAATACAAAATCAGACACCACTATATAATTTGGGAAAAATGTTCCCTTACCCCTTCCAGTGAGGTTGTCCTCATGAATACAACCTATCTGCCACATAACTTCTGCAAATCCCACTCTTGGTTGCACATTGTAGGGCAGCATATGAGGGGCTCCTTGAAAACCATATACTTTCAAGACAGTGATGACTAGGTATGGGATAATGTCACCCCAGTTATGGTAAATCTTCAATTCTGGCTTCCTCTCCTTTGGCTTGAGGAAATCATGTAATTCCTTAGGGATCCTAGGTATATTCACCATTAATCTAGCCCTTAATTTGGAAGCAAAACAATTATCAAATTGCACATAACTAGTGCTTTCCTTATTACAAGATAAATCTACAGCCCATATCTATACTAGAAATCTTTCTCCATCAACTAATTGCCTTAATTTCATCCTCAAAGAAAAAGTCAGCATTCTTAAACAAAAACATATGCATTAGCATATAATACCAAAATAATTGAGTGCTGGTATCATTGTTTTGCAGCTTTGACAACCCTTCATGCATCCTCTCAGCCAAGAAAGAAGTGAAGTCATAGGTCACAGAGAAGTTAGGGTGTTGTATTTGCACCCCCATGAACATATAAGCAATGGGCATTACCGTACCAGGATTGAAACCCAAAATATGACATAAAGAATAGAAAGTGGCCAAGAAATGGTTTGTAAAACAATTTAATTTGAAAGGTTCCTGGTCACTGGGGCTGATATGAAATTTTGAACCTCCTACCTTAGCCAGATGAGGTGGAAGCAACCTTGCTCTAAAAAAAGATTTCAACTTTGCATACTCCTGCTTCATTTCCTCAAGGTTGATAGGAACCAAGTCTTCACTCAGTTCACTCAAGTCAAAAATATGTTGGACCTCTTCTCTGTTAATGCTCAATAGAACCTTTCCATCATTGTCCCTGATTATCTGTGTAACAGGGTCATATCTTGCAGCCACTGTCCTAAGTAGGTCTACATCAGGGAATACATTTGGTACCACCAGCTTCCCCATATCATATATCCATCCATTTGAAAAATGGTGAGGAAAATTCCTCTGTCCGTACCACAATTTGAACAATTCCAAGCCAGTGAGGGGAACCCTAGCATCGTCAATGTTGGAGCAATTATACACTAACCCTTCCCCTAGGATTTTCCCTCGCATTAGGACCAATCCCTTCCTCCTATCATTTGTTGACAAGGGGAATTGATCCAGGAAATCATCATACAAGTTTTGCTTCAAATATTCAGTTTGGCTAGAATGTTGCTTGGGTGGTGCCATCTCAGACAAACTAGGGCTTCTTTACAATGTTATAATTCAGATAGCTAGGACTAACCAGAGATAGAAAATTACAGAACAAAACACTACAATTTCTCACAACTATAATTAAACTATAGCCCTAACACATTCATCAACAAGATCACAACACATCCAGCTAATCCTTTCCCAAATTCAAATGCAAAATGACCGAGAGGCATAGAAAATAAACTCATGGCTTTGTTCGCAAAACTCCTAAATTCTAGTTGCAGAAACTCACAATTCTACCTTCGGCTTTGAAACTGCTCTGCGAAATAGTTGAATGCTTTGTGATACAGACCAAGTAGGAAAATTGATTTTATTATCGATCAAATTATGCCAACAAGTGTCTCATCCGCCATTAAACCTCAATTTTGCACTGCACGAACGACTCCAGCCATATTTGATGCAGATTTAAATTCAAGCCATCGATTCTTCAGCTTGATCAAATCATTGATGGCCACCTTCAAAACAAGTTGACACAATTTCCAACATGGCGATAAGAGGCCCACCTTACCATACACTATGAAGGAAGTCCATGTGGCGGTTGCCCGCTATATCACAATCCTAAAACTTCTAATTGCATGATGGTGGGAAATCATTGATCCTGAGCATCAATGATCTTGTTCCTTTAACATAGTCACCAACCATGTCGTTAACCTTCGAGCAGATTTTTCAGTGAGATTATAACATATCCGTCAATTTAGAACATGTGCATCTCGAGAACACTTTAGTAATCCGCCCCTTAATACATTTAAAGTTGGCTAGTGTTTTCTTTACTCTTTAGGCTTCATCAGATGAGACACGTGGTGCCTGCCCATGATTTCACAATCAACCCAAGCACCATCGCGGAATGGCGGGGAATGAATTAGATCAAATGGCAGTTGGTCAACGATAGCACAAATTTGATCCCCGGGATAGGACATGTGGCGCCCGCCCGTGATTTCATGATCCTTCAATTCCCGATCGTGGGATGGCAGGCACCATTGATATCTGTAGGAAATAGATCAATGACAACACTAAATTAACCCTTGCAAAATAAAACATTCATTAAAAGGAGAAGTGGGCATTACTAGGCGGACAACAAACAACAACATAAGTTTTTTTTTAAAAGATGAAACACAGGGCCAACCGAGACTTAGGAAATAAAACCCTACAGAGGAAATAAAGTATTAAAATCAAAGTTAGGTTTTAATTTTAATCTGGTGACGTAAGCCTAAGCATTAACCCTGGTGGTCATGTTGCCGACGGCTTAGCCAAAGCCTTTCATTAAATACTAACCGTGCAATGTGTAGGTTTTTTAGATTCAAAGATATGGGAGAAGATCTCAAGCGTACCCCACCAACTCACAAACCTAAGGTGTCACCCTGTTATTTGGCGTGAGGTCAACAAAAGGAGATGTGTGTCCTGTATGGATTAATGTTATTGGTCATGAGGAAGGTGAATGATGCTTCGTTGGATGTCAAACTGAGTTAGCCTGAGATAAACCGTTTGATCTTCCAACTCTTCAGGAGATCGGTGGGAAGTATTCGAAGTTGGAAAATGACACATGGTGGTCATTTTATTGTACAACTGGTGAAGCATTAATGAATTATTCCTTGCTTGTGTAGTCACATCGATCTCAATCTATGTGAAGATGTTGTTGGAAATCATGAAGGGTGATCTTTGGATTCTCATGCAGCTCTAGTTAAATGGTGACAGTACATACGCTGCCAAATTGCCATGTTTGCACATGCATTTTTACTAAGCATTGATGAAGGTTGCCATTACCTCACACAATAAATACAAGAGGAATTAACTGCTAATAGTGTCATTCTTGTAGCAGTTATAACACTTTGTGGGTTGAGTCTAATCAAGTTTGAGTGCTTGTCTGAGAAGAGAAAATGAGTAAGTCAATAACGAGGTCTATTCGTTTGAGCTAAGAAGAGCTCGGTCCTGCTATTCAGGAAGGTGCTTTGGTTGACAAGCCCAGGCTTGTGCTCACTAGATGCAATAGAAGGTTGCAATTCCAGGACATTGCTGCTCAACTGGTAGATGACAAAGGCAAGCAGTCAGCGGTGTGCTCTATTACTAGTTTCAGTAGGAAAATAAGGTATGGGCATGGCTCCTTATCTAGATGCCAACACTCGCCCATTGAAGTTACGAGCAACACTTCTGATGATGTAACCAAGATCGAATCTAACTACTATCAGTATTTACATCACTTCAATCATGGTCTACCCTCTAATGAGGAAGTGATGTATGTGGTGCCATTGGCTGATAAAACCCCAAGCAGATGGACTAGAATAGTATTGGGCAAGGACAAGAAAGAAGAGGAGGCTGAGGGTCTACCCTATTAGGAAACAACTAGAAGCGGGCATGTATACTGGGGTTTGAGTGTTGGTAAGGGTAGGGTGGCAGGTAAATAAGAAGTTGTTGTGGTGCCTTCGTGGCAATTTGGTTGCCTGGTTTTTTTGCATGGATAGTGATAAGGGGATTTTGATGACAATTTGTGTTCCCTTTTCTTTTAGCTTTCCCCAGTTCGTGTGCCACTATGTTTTGCAGATTCAACATGTGGGAAGTTTTGAAATGAAAGTCAAATGTAATGGAGATTTTGTTCAAATGAAAATTTGTGGTGAAATTACATTTGAGCCCCAAGCTTGTTGCTCCCTTGTCATATAAATGGGAATTCAAGGCTCATTTGTATGGAGAGAACTGATGAAAGCTCTAGCTAGGTTTTGAGTTGAATATATGGGTAGAAAGATATTTGTCCTCTGATGAGGAAGTGATATATGTGGTGCCATTGGCTGTTAAAACCCCAAGTAGACAGAATAAAATAGATAGCCTGTTTTGAGTTTTGGATGAATATATGCAAATTATCTTAAATTGTATGCATATATGACTTATAAGCATGAATAAACATATAATTCTAATATATTTTCTCTCCTTATGTGGATTTGAGTGAATTTTGAATGAAATGTTAATGAAGTTGTCATTCTTCTTTTGAGAATTTGTTCAATTGTGTGTCTATGTTTTTGCTTTGATTCAAGAAAATCAATTAAATGCTTAAATGGAATCATAAGTTTACAATTATTTACAAAGGATTTGATAAGTAGTAATATATCAGAGAATTGAGCTCCATAATGCAAGGTATTATATGAGTAGTCCATTCTATTAAATTCTTGGGTCATTTCTGGTAATGGTAAATGGGTAACTAAATATTTAACTCAAGAAGAATAAAAGAATAATATGTAAATGGTCACTCACTCACTCCCTCTATCTCTCTCCCCTCAACCCTAAACCCTAAACCCTTAAACTCTAAACCCTTAATATTAGGTGTGTATTTAAACATTATAAAAGTATAAATTTTTGGAGTTCTATTAGGAATTGAATGATAAATGATGCATTTAATAGGAAAAATCTAAGGCACTTTAATATTTTCTAACTAAAAACTTAGAGTTCACCTGATTAGTTCACTTAGGTTAGGTTTAGAGTTCAATGAATGTTCAATTTGGGTAAGGATTGAGGATGAGGTTGGGGTTTAATTAAGGTTATGAATTCAATAAGAGTTCAAATAGGGTCAAGGTTAAGGTTAGGGTTGGGGTTAAGGTTCAATTAGGATAAGAATTAGTGTTAGGGTTAGGATTAGAGTTCAATTGTAGTTCAAAGTTAGGGTTATGGTACAATTAGGACTACTGTTCAATAAATGTTCAATTAGGGCTAATACTTAATTGGCTGCTATTTTAAAGTTCCAATTAGGGTCTAGTTAGGCTGGGATTAAGGAATCAATTACAGGCCTAAATAGGGCTTGATTAGAGTTAGGCTTAGGTTTAGCTAGAGTTAGAGTTAGGGTTAGGGTAGAATTCAATTATGCTTAGTGATCAATTACAATTAGATTTAGTGTTCAATTAGGGTAAGGGTTAGAGTCCAAATAGGGTTAGGGTTTAACTAGGGTTAGGATTAGAATAGAATAAAGTTTTGTGTTTAATTATGATATCTAGAACTTAGTATAATTTTAGAAAATGAAATGATTTGGACACAAAGAAAAAAATAGAAAATTGATTTTATATCGATCTTATTTCTTAATTTATTCTAAAATTCTAATTAATAATTGTTTCATTAATATTTAATGAATATTTAATTTAATTTAATTTAATTGTATTAGATAATTAGTAAAACTAAAAAGATAATAAATATATATTTTATGGATTTTAAAAATTAGAATTTAGTTTAATTTTATTTGTAATGTCAACTATTAAAATTTTAGATTGAAATACTTAATTGATTTTAAAACATTTATAATTAATAGATAGAGGTAGAGATAAATATAGAATGAGAGAGGAAAAGGGATAAAAATAGATAGAGATATAGAGAGAGATAGAGGGAGAAATAAATATATAGAGAGATAGGGAGATAGAGGGGGGATATATATATATATATATATATATATATATATATATATATATATATATATATATATATATATATATATATATATATATATATATAGAGAGAGAGAGAGAGAGAGAGAGAGAGAGAGAGAGAGAGAGAGATAGAGAGAGATAGATAAATGGGAAGAGAAAGACATAGATATAGAGATATATGGGAGATAAGGGGACAAATAGGTTGAGATATGAAGATAGATAGGGGTATAGGGAGGGAGCAAGAGATTAGGGAGAGATGGGGAGAGAAAGAGAGAGGGAGGGAGAAAGGGAGAGAGATATGTAGAGGAGGGAGAGATAGAAGATGGGGAAGAGGGAGATATATGTAGAGAGGGGGAAGAGATGGAGAGCGAGAGGGGGAGGCTAATTTTTTAGTTTAAATTCTATAAAATATTCAATAAATAATAATATAAATATTATAAGAATTATATCATTTGTATTTTAAATTACACAATATATTTTATTTTGGCACATGTAATTTTTTAACCATTTTCCTATATATTTAGTATTAAGATTTTTACATCTTTTAACAGTTCAATATATAATACAAATAAAATATAGTTAATAATTTAATTAACTAGCATACCTATATTAATTAATAATATATGTAAAACACGCCAAGAGTTATCTTTATCAAGATGCCTATTGACTTGAAAAAATAATTACATTTTCATGAATATGAATTTGGAAAGCAATCAATTTGATTTCATTATTGTTTGTGTCATTGTTTATCTCAACTCCCATATATAAGGGTACACATTCAAATTTTAAATCATACCAACTTGTCTATAACAACAACCAACCAAGAACAATAAATTTAAAAGCAGAAATGTTCATCAATCATTAGATTTAGTATTGACAGCATCAAAGAAGTACATCATGACAAAATGGCATTAACTAACTTAGATATATCCACTATTTTTTTTTCAAATGTTTGAATACATTGTTAACATTATATACATTCAAGCATTTGAATGTTATGAAACCTATAGCTTTGCAATTGAGTCTAATAAAGCTTTGCTCTCGGATGAATAATCAAACTTTGTTATTTTTATGACTGTGCATTTAATCCTTTGTTCATCATTATAAGTCTCTTTTTCCATGAACTTTAAATATGTATTTAATTTTAGAAAAGGACCTTTTGTATAATGTGGCTTTTAACATCATATTTTTTCATGCTTCTGAAATGTTCAATTCTTTTGTTGTTACACAAATGAATTTATTACATACTTCTTCAAAGTTGTAATCAAGTGAATAGTATGGTCTTACTTTGAAGTATATATTTATAATCACATTCGGAAAGTTTATCACATCTTCCACAATACCACTGACCATTTTCATTGAGTGTTTACCTTCTTTTTGCAGTGGCCGACTATCTCCAATTTTCCAAGAGGGGCATGTTGTATAACAAAAATTTCTACCTTAATGAAAGATAAGGTAGCTTTTATCACTATCCAATAAGGTTTACCAGAGTTGGAAAGGTCTTGATCCTATATTTGTGAGATACTGGGGTTAGGAACAAATAGGGTTAGGGTTGGGGTTCAATTACGACTAGAGTTTAATTAGGGCTAGATTTCAATCAGGGGCTAAGTTTAATTAGGGTTAGATTTCAAGGTGGGGCTAGAGTTTAATTAGGGTTAGGGTTAAGGTTAGAGTTTGGGCTAAATCAGGGTTAAGGTTCAATTAGGATAAGTGTTCACTTAGGGTTATTGTTAGGCTTAAGATTGGGGTTAATAGTAGGGTTGGGATTTAGATTGGGGTAGGATACCAAAAAATTGTTAAAAAGATAAGATAACATAAAATTATAAATGAAATTAATCATATTAATTTCATAGTTCAAAAGATAATTCTATGGATCTTTAAATATACATATATAATAATCTTTAAATCTTTATTTAAAAAAAAATATATTATATTTTATAAACTTATACATAAATTTTTTAATATTTAAGTTATACTAAAATCTAAGATGTTCAATATTGATAATTATTTTTAAATTATAATATTGATTAAAGATATATAATTATATTTATAAGATTTAAATTCAATAATGAACTTAGAAAATATTAAATCAATCAAAATTGTTTCTAATATCCAAAATACTATATAAGTAAATTATAAACTATTATAATATAATATTTAAATTTTCTATTTCAAATGTTAAATAATTCTAATGTTAAATTTTTTATAATTAAAACACCTTTTAATGATGTTAGTAAGTTTTTAATTAAGATGATTTTCAAGCACATTAACATACCTAGATACATTCACCAAATCTATTATCTATTATTGAGTTATGTAATTTTGTATGTATAATATATTTAAAAAAATAAAATATATTTAAAATTAAACAATATATTTTTTAAATTAAATATATTAGAAATATTTTGAATGTATTCAACTATCAAAATATGATTTTATTTATTTATTGTGCGGTATTGGCATGGACGTGATGGTTTATAGGTGGCATTGTTGTTCTAACGCCACCAGGTTCAAACCCGTTAGGGTGGTATTGTTGAATGGTTGAATCGGTTCATAGCTTTCAGGTCCAAGCGTTTACCCTTGAATAAAAAAAAATATATATGATTTTTTTTTAATATACCATTAAAATCACTAAGAAAAAATATTAAAATGTTTATATATATTTGTTTAATATATTAAAAAAATATTTTATAAATAATTTATAAAATATTTTTTAAATATATTAAACAAAACATATATAATAGTTTAACCACTGTATGTGGGCTCAAAAATAAAAATGTGAGGGTTATGAATTAGGTTATTTTCTACATGGAAGGCAGGCTGCTGGCAGGCCATGGATGGGCATACCATTTTGTATGCTGCGTAGCCTGCTCCTGACTTGACTAGTTGCCCTAATTTCTCCGCTTTTGCTCATTTTTAATGAATTTCCCCACTTTTGCTCATTTTTAATGAATTTCCCCCCGACCTTGTCAAATATTTCATTTTAAATGATTTGCTTTGGAAGCAATGAAACATTTAAAATATATCACACAAAAATTTCCTTGGGCCCCACCTTGTACAATCCACGTGGCACCCGCTTGTGATTTTGCAATCAACCAAAGCACCATCGCAGGATGGCAGGGAGCAACTCAGATCAAAGGACAATTGATGAACAGTTGCACAAATTTGATCCCCCAGATGGGACACGTGTCGCCCGCCTGTGATATTGCTATCCTACAATTCCCGATCATAGGATGGAAGGCAACCGTTGATCTTGAAGGCATTTTGATTGATGGTCAAATATTTCATTTTAAATGTTTTTCTTTGGAAGAAATGAAACATTTAAAATATATCGCACAAAAATTTCCTCGGGCCCCACCTTGTATAGTCCACATGGCACCCGCTCGTGATTTCACAATCAACAAAAGCACCATCATGGGATGGCAGGGAATGGCTCAGATCAAAGGATAGTTGATGAATAGCTGTGCAAATTTGATCCCCCAGATGGTACATATGTCGCCCGCCCGTGATATCGCCATCCTACAATTCTCGATCACGAGATGGTGGGAAACCATTGATCTTGAAGGCATTTTGATCAAAAGTAGCGCGAATTTCATCCTTCTGAAAAAATAAAACATTCATTAAAGGGCAAGGGGACATTACTAGGCGGATGGAAAACAATGACATAAGTTTTTTTAAAACCGTTCAGCACAGAGCCAAGCAGGACTTAGAAAAATAAAACCCGTAGAGGAAATAAAATATTAAGACCAAAGGGACCAGGCCTAGACAAAACAATGGGGCATAAGATGTTTTTAAAACCCTTCAAAAAAGGTAACAGCGAAATAGATCCCGACCAAGGCATTAAGTAAACACAAGGGTTTAAGATGAAGACAAAGCTAAAACCCCAGCCCTAAGAAATTTTCCAACACCATGAAAGACCAGTGACATAAGGCAGGGCATGAGTGAAACATTAGGAACAAAATTTGAAGTTCCATCAGTACAAGCATTGGATAATTTTATATTAATGGTTTGTCCTATCACAAATATAAAAGGTGAGCACAATAAATAACATATATTTTCCCATTAAATGTGAAGGATTTTCAAAAAGTTTTAGTGTTCAACTATTGGTCCATTTTTGTTCAATATAAGTTGTATTTTAAATAATTATGTGTTGTTTTTATAACAACAAATAGATTTTGTGTTCAACTATTAGTCCATATGTGTTGAATATAAAAGGTAGAGATATCAAAGATTTTTGGTTATCAATAAGTATTTGGTCCACTTAGGTTGTATAGTAATTTTAATTTAAATAAAATATCATATTCTACAAGCAACAAATGATATTTTTGGATTTCCAACTATTGAGGTTCATGATTAAGTTTTGGTCGAACCTTTAAAAAGTCAAATTTTAGACACTTCTCAAAGATCTGCCGATGTGGCGAGTTGCTTGATGAGTCGCGCCTCCAAACCTTAGTTATAGATAAATAAGAGACCAGTCTACATTTAAAAAAAAAAGCGAAGGTTCTACGATATTCCAGTCAATTGCTACATGTTGAGAAAGTTAGCCTGCATGACTATTGGGCCCTCTCCCCTAAAGGAATAAGGGGACATCACTAGGTCAACGACAAACAATGATATAAGTTTTTTTAACGAGGGAACACGAGACCAACAAAAGACTTAGGAAAAATAAAGTCAGGCGAAGGAAATAAAACAATAAAACAAAAGGGGGCCCAACCTAGACATACGAAGTGATGGGGCTTA
>VDFB02237499.1:0-18625 GCA_007258455.2 Sequoia sempervirens | reverse complement strand
TGAACTATAATTCTAATGTTAGTAGAAGTATTGATAAATTGATTAATTATTAAAGTTTTAATAAAAATTAAACAATAATAATGGATTGGTAAGTGCTTCCATCAGACGACAACCACTAAAACGCTGCACAAAAACTATCTGCCCAAGAATATTTCTGATTGTTCAGGTAATCAGAAATAAAATATTCCTAAAAATTCGTAACATCAGCAGTTTTTTTGTGCAGTATTCACGCTATTGGAATGGGTTACCGTCATGAATTTGGCGATGTAACAGAACAATTTATATACACGCTATTTGGCAACCTTTAGTGTGGAAGCTTTTTCTTCAGCGAATAGAAACATGCTTCCCTAGCGTTAAACCGTCATTGAGAAAATCTACGTACATTGTCTAGGATACAAAATAATGGAATAGGTGGTATTGATAAAATGAGTAAGTTTGTTGGCTGTTCAGAGTCGTTTGGCAGAAGCTTGATTACCTTAACTTCATACTTGCCAAACCACATGAAACTCAGGGTGCGTGATCTTCTCATTTCAGCGATCTCTATCACCTTTGGTACTGTGGCTTATCAACAATGTTTGCAAGGCTCTAGTTGGAATGATCCCCAAGTGATCCTTTTGATTGCATGATGTGTTGATGATGAAATACTATAATGGTTTCCACGTGAAGTGGGGTCCAGAAGACTTTCAGATACAAAGAATTGGAGATTGACCAACAAGCAGATAACTTGCTTCTATTTCTGATATCTTGTAAGATGAATGAGATATGCAACTGTGGGTCTCATGAGAAATACAAAGGTATCCTGTATTGAATATGTTCAATGAACCCAACATAACAGCCACCGGAAGTAGAACACTATGAATTTTTACATATTTTATGAGATAGCTTGAATACATAATTTCAAATCTTTAAGTTTCCGTTTGTATAATAATGTGATCACAGACTAGATAATTTTAATGCATAAATTGTTAGTGAATTTAAAGCTTTTGTCACATATGATATTATCTAACAATTTGTATATTTATTTACTAGACTTTGAATAATACAATTTAATATTTAATTGATATATTTGATGCTTTCTTTTCAAATTATTGGTTGATGTATAGTTCATGTGATGATACTTCAAGTATGTCATGTCATTTGAATTTTTGAACCCATAACATTAATCAATAGTTGATAATGTTTTCTATTAGTGACTAGCTAGTCTATAAGCAGTTTAGCCAACCATTTTAGGATTATCATTACTTCTTTGAAAACTTAAAAAAATAAAATAATCACTTAATAAAACCCTAAACTTCTGAATTGAAAATTTTAGGATTAACTATGATGGTAGAAGTGTTTGTATAATTTGTATAGGAACATGCACATATTTCGAGTTCTTTATTTTAATATTTGACTATATTCATATATAGCTAGAGATTTTTTCAATGAAGAGATTCATTCATATGATCTAATGAAATACAACATTCAACCATATCTATCCATCTCGCAAAGGAACATAGTACGATGATTGCATACAATATTTACATGTGATTGCATATGACCTCTATGCGTAATTTTGTATATGATGATTGCATACAATGTTATTATTACACATGATGATTTCATATGGTGTTCATGAAAGAAATAAATAGTTGTCATATAATGATCTGATATGTAGTGCATCTTTTGTAAACTCATAATTTACATTAAAATAGACCACTATACATATTATTTTAAAATTATTAACTTCATTGAAAACTTAAAACATTAAAATACTCACTTCATAAAACCCTAAACTCCTAAATTAGAATTTTTAGGACTAACTATGGTGATAGGATCAATTGTATATCATGCATCGAAACATGCACAAATTTTAAGTTCCCCAAATTTTAATATTTGACTATGTACATATATATCTAGAGATCTTTCTAGTGAAGAGGTTTATGCATGTAATCTATGAAATAAAATATTTGGTCATCTCCATTCATCTTACAAAGGAACATGGCATGATGATTGCATATGACATTTGCATGTTGCATAGGATGATTGCATATAGTGTTTCACATGATTGCATGTGAAATGTATGTATGATTACATACAATATTCACAAAATAAATGAATAGTTGGAAATTTTCATATGATGATCTAAAACATAGTGCATCTTCTGCACATTCAAAATCTACATTAAAACACACTATTTAAAAACTCTTTAATTCATTGAAAAATTAAAAATTAAAAAAAAAAATCATAAAGCCCCAAACTTCTAAATGAAAAAAATTAGGATTAACTATGTGCACACTATTTTAAAACTATTTACTTCATTGAAAAATTATAAAATTAAAATATTCACTTCATAAAACCCTAAATTTTTGAATGAAAAATCTTAGGACTAAGTATGGTGGTAGGAACATTTATATTTAACTTGTATCGAAATGTGCATTTTAAGTTCCCCATTTAAATATTTGACTATATATGTATATAGCTAGAATTTTTTCCAATAAAGATGTCCATGCATATGATCTAATTAAATAAAATATTCAATCATCTACATCCATCTCACAAGTGTGCATAGTACAATGATTGTATATGACATTTACATGTGATTCTATATGATGATTCCATACAACATTTACATGTGATTGCATACAATATTTATTTATGATTGCATAAGGCATTTATGCATGATTTTATATGAAGTTCATTTATAAAATAAAGGAATAGTTGTCATACGATGATCTAATTCATATCAAATCTTCTACATGTTCAAATTTTACATTAAAACACACCACTAACATACTGTTTTAAAACTCTTGACTTCATTCAAAACATAGAAAACTAAAATAGTCACTAAATTACACCCTAAAATCTCGAATGCAAATTTTTGGGACTAACTATGGTGGGAAGAGCATTTGTATAGCTACTATCAAAACATGCACATGTTTTAAGTTCCAAATTTTAATATTTGATAATGTTCATATATACATGGATCTTTTTCCAACAAAGAGGTTCATGCATATATAATATGATGAAATAAAAAATGATCATCTCCATCCATATCACAAAGGAATATGTACTACAATGATTGTATACAATGTTTACACATGAATTCATAGGGTGATTGTATATGAAATTTAAGTGTGATTGAATATCGTGTGTACATGTGATTGCACATGGTCTTCATAAAATAAACAAATAGATATCATATGATGATCTAATATGTATCACATATTTTACACATTTAGAATTTACATTACAACACACCACTATATAAACTATTTTCAAAATCTTAACTTCATTAAAAACTTAAAAAATGAAAATAATCACTTCATCTCTAAAATCTTGAATAAAATCATTGAGTACTAACTATAGCGGTAGGAGCATTTGTATGAAATTTGTACCAGAACACGCATGTTTTAAGTTCCCTATTTCAATATTTGACTATGTATGTATATAGCTAAATATTTTTCAATTGTATAGGAGTGAATTTGCACCCCTTATGAAAATTCCCCTTTTTTCCTTGCTCCACTTTAGAAGCCAAGTTCAGAGGCTTAAATACACCTAAGCCCATTGCTTTCATTCCACTTGGAACCTATTTTGAGAATTAGTGGGGGAATTTATGTTGGGGACGCTCATGTGACTCATAGAAATTCGTGTAGTGCGCTTATGTCCCTGGAAAATTCTTGCGACTAAACCTGTAGAGGCGTTACACTTCTCATTGGCAGTCAACTTTTAATTCCCTCTTCAACCGACTGACCTGAATATGGTCATTTTCTTCATCTCTCCTTCAAATTATCTCCTTCTACATGCATTTCAACTTCTTCTAAGCTTTCAACTCAACTTTTACACACTCTCTTGCACTCATTCCAAGCATTCTAGCAACACTTTTGCACTCCTTAGCAATAATAACTTCACACCATCACTTCAGTAGAGAAAGTTTGGGACAACACCATTGCAATAGAGGCTCGAGTACTCTCATTCTCTCCTCCATTATCCTTGAGTTCTTTTTGTGGAGGTTGTAAGCTTCCCACTCGTCTCCTCTATTACTTGGTTGAGTAAGCACATTTATTGTTTTGTAGTGTTTTAGTATTCTTATTACATTAATTTCTTTATCATACTCACTTTCTTGGCTATCTGTGGAGGTGGAAACACCTAGACTGGGGTCTGACTAAGGCATACCCCTATATAACCACCCAACATTTTTCCTCTTCTTTGCTTGTAGGTGAACGTTCTTTTGGAGAGCTAGCTAGCGAATGAATTTCTTTGTGAAATCATTCTTGCCACCCTAACTCTCACATTTTTACTTTATCATATTAGAACATATTTTGTTTACTTAATAGCATTATTTTTCCCATTTAGTAGTGGTTAGCTGGGTCGTTGGCTTGTTTTCCTAGGTTCGACCTTGTCTCTTTAGTTGTCTGGTCATACGAATGCTGGTGCACTTCAAAGACGCCAACACGCCACACTGTCATCCAAAGACTACGCTTCCATCCTCAAGTAGAGAGCTTCTATAGGCATAGTGTTGAACCCAAAAATTGGCTTGCCTAGCCATGTTCTGTATTTTAGGTCTGTAGAGTGATTGAAGGACTTTATAGTCCTCATCATTCCTGTCCCACACTTCCTAACACCCTGTTAAGCTGAGGTAAGTTAGGGTAGCCTTCTAATCTTGTCCTTTCATGAATTGGGGCCTTGAACATGGTTGGTCCCCCTCTCTTACATCAATAAACAAGTTCATGAATATAATTTTATGGAATACAAAGCTTGATCATCTCCTTCCATCTTGAAAAGAAACACGATACGATGATTTCATACAAAATTTATGCACGATTACATACATCATTTATGTGTGATTTTATATGGTGTTCACAAAATAAATGAATACTTATCATATAATTCATTTCCCTTTCCAAAAATCTACTTAGTATTGTTGTCTCCAAGGAAACATTTTCTCCATCATAAGTTATACAAGTAGAAAACCACTTCTTGGAGGATTTATATAGCAAGAGAAACCTAAATCAATAAGCTAGTCATCATCACTTATATTTTAGAAAAATCAATATTTAAGCATCATTTTTTATTATCATTAAAGAAATTTATTATTGAGGAATGTAGCCTAGTTTTTATTTATTTTTATATTCCTTCCTTATGTGTCCCCTTTTTCTATAAATCCAACAATTTACTCTGCTCTTTCCTTGGGTCTTAGAATATCCTTCAGAATTATATTTATCCTTCTTCTTATCCTCTTTAGGCCCTCCTTTTTATTTTGACCTTCCCCACACATGCAAATAATATTTTGATCCTTTGTTCATGTATTTTATTTCCATTTCATTTGAAAGAAGTTTTAATAAAATTTTCCATTCTTATCTCTATGCCACTACCACACTAATGGTAATATTATATTTTCCCAAGTATCAAGTAGGACAAAATAAATATGATGCATATATCTTCCTCACTCATTGAACTATAATCAAAATAAAAAATTATAATTAGTCTATAATAGAACCATCATCCTTGATCTTTAATGAATATAGTTTTAATTTGATCTATATAATTTATTTTTAATACTTTTATTTTGGTAGATATCACATATTCTCTTCTGCAACATGTTTATTATAGATTCCTTAGAAAAATTCAAGAGGATATAATCTATAATACAATCATGTATTATTTTCTAATTTTGAATAATCTTCAATAGATCTAAATCAAATGGCTTATTTTCTATTGAAACATGAAACTAATAATCTCTTTCTTTAAGGAGATATTTGATCTTCAACTTACATGTATCACATATCTAGTACCATTGAATTTATCAATATCCATATGAGAGGTAGAATCCATGGTATACAACCGTTTCCTCAAATTTGAAAAACTACACAATGCAAAAGCTCCCACAATAGCCAAGAAAACCTTCAAAACTTAAAAGAAAGGTGTCGCTCTCTATGAATAACCACTATCTCTAATACAAAAAATATATTATCTTACAGTAAGAATAGCAATTATAACTCTCGATAAGTTATGAATAGAAAAAGTAAGCTCTCTACTAATAATGGATGACATTTTGGACTTGTAATTCCTCCACAATGACCCATATCCAAAGTTAGGTGTCCAAAATCCTCATAAAACTCATATGGGGCCAAAAACTAACATTAAATATGCTCCACTACTCAATTTTCATAGATAAGTTGAAATATTTTATAAATATAGCTTTGCAACCACCACTCCCAAATCCACCTCCATTAATGTATATGACTAAAACGCCAAAAAATTTCATCCTATGTTTTAGGACATAAGATAACTGATTTTCTACAAGTTCACTCAAGGAAACCTTAGAGATCTCAACCCAAGGATATAATGAGGGAAAGAGATCTGCAATCAGGTCTCCTAGGGTGTAATAAAAGATTAAAGAGGGTTTCACCACCAAGCTAGGGATTGGAAAGAAAAGGAATGCAAATGATATGCAACGTTTAAACAAATGACCTAGAAATGAGCTCAAATAAAAACAATAAACTAGAAAAGTACAAAGGTGTACCTAGAAACTTAAGAAGCTAGAATGAAGATTTGAAATCCTAGAAATACTACTTTTTGATGAACACTAGGACTCATATGTCGATAGAGGTGATTTAGTCCTAGTTTAGGGTTTGGGGCCAAAATCAGAATCTGGAATTGTTGAATTAGGATCTACAGAAAATGCCTGAAAAATGTGTATACTGGGAATCATACACCACAAGTGGAAATTTAGTCCTAGTATTAGGGTTGCTCCGAAACTCTAATATCCTCTAACATGAATTCTTGTAGCTTCTCTTCTACTAAATCTTTGAGTCTGAATCATTGAATTCTGCTCTATAGGTGACTTTCCATGATCTTGCAAGGTGACAACTTTAAATAATTTGCAACTTGATAAATTTTCTCCAATCTTCCTCTTCAATGAATCTTCAACCTAGATCTACAAATCACACATCAAAGAGAGGGGAAATTTTTTGTGTTGCTAGTGGATAGGGGTGTGCCTTGTTCAAACCCTATTTTGGTAATCAAACCTTGAAATGAATAGAAATATGATGAATGAATGATGAATGAAAAAATATGATATGTTGTAACTCATCAAACCCTTGAACAAAAGGCTACAATCTTGTAAATTAAAGCTAGGAAATAGGGTTCCACCTTTTGGGAGATTGAACTAACGGTTTAGGGACCTCCGATTTCACTTATTTTCATTCAAGGAAACCTTAGAGATCTTAATTTAGGTATGTAATGAAGGAAAGAGATCTACTAAAGGTTATCCTAGGATGTAATTGAATACTAAAGAGGGGTTCACCACCAATCTAAGGCTTGAAAAGACTAGTAATGTATGCAAGAATTAATGAAAAAACCTAATGATATGCAAAGCTTAAGTAAATGACCTAAATTATGAAATTGAAATGCATAATTAAAGACTGAGAAAGGAAAGAGGTGCACCTGGAAACTGAAGGGGCTTGAATGAAGTCCTGGAATCCTAAATATGCTAACTTTAATGCACACTGGGACCCATATGCCATGCTGGGTGATTTAGTCCTAGATAAGGGTTTTTGGCAGAAACTAGAATCTGGAACTGTTGAATCAGGATATGTAGAAAATGTCTGAAAAATGTGTATACTAGGACTCATACACCACAAGTGGTGATTTAGTACAAATATTAGGGTTTCTATGAAACTCTGATATCCTTTGATGACTTCTTGTAGCTTCTTTCTTGACAAATCTTTGAGTCTGATTCATTGAACTGCAACCTGTAGGTAACTTTCTATGATCTTGCAATGTAGATTCAACAAATTTGACAACTTGACAACTTTCTCCAAACTTTCTCTTCAATGGATATTCAACTTTAACGTACAAATAAAACATCAAAGAGAGGGGAAAATGTTGTTTTGTTAGTGGATATGGGTTTTCCTTGGTCAAACCCTATTTTGGTAATCAAACCTTGAAATGAAATCAGATGAAATGGAGGAATGATGAATGAACAAATATGTAATGTTGCAACTCACCAATCCCTTGAATAGGATGCTACAAACATGTATGAGATGGCTAGCATGAATTTGGATCTTGAATCTCACTTGAATGATATGGATCTTGATTTGAACACTTGCTTGAACATGAAACCCTACATCACAAATGTTAGCTCAAAAACAAACATGATGCATCATGACTTTGACATGATGTTTGATACTTGAATAATGCTCTAACATGCTTGATAATCAGTCTTGAATGCCCTTGTAAATTCTTGTGTAAGTGCTCGTGATCACAAAGTTTCTATAAGAATGCTTCATCAACTTGCTAGGTGAAAAATGAGTGAAATAAACTTGTATGTATACTTGTTTATGCCAAATTTCCTAAAATTACAACACTACAAGCTGAATTCAGATCTAGGAGAATAAATTCCCTCCAATAATTTTAATTTAATTTAGGTCTAAGCTAAGAGGTTTGACTCATATGCCAGTTGGGGCGTATGAGTCCCATTAGGCTAAGCTTGGGACACATTTTTCAATAAATGCTTAGTTTCATGTGAAATCCAAATTAAGAACCCAAAATTAGGTGGGACTCATATTCCCAAGGTGGCATATGATTCCCAGATCACTAAATTTGGGCCATACAATCCAAAATCATTAACTTTTTATTTTTCACTTGATATATTTTAGGATTATCTTTGAAATGATGCATTAATTAAGGTCTGTGGATGCAAAATAAGGCCAATTAAAGCATAAAGAATCCCAAGTAATTAAAAAAACCCTAGATTAGTGTGAAAGTGTAAGAAAACACTTGATAACACCCTAAATAAGGCACAATTAAGTCCACTTAGTTCACAAGGGTCCAAACAAGTGTGAAAATGTAAAGGGATACATTTTTCTATAATATATTTAGCCCCCACTTTAGTGAGAGGAGGAACTTGCTTCAAACTCACACTAAAGTAGACAAACACAAATCAAGAGGGGTCCAAGTGTGCCAATGTTAGTAAGATAGGAAAACAATGACCAAGAGGGTTGTGCAAGCCCCCAGGATCTTGATCCTATGGAAAACCAACATAGGCACAAGAGAACACACATGAAAATAATGGATGAAGCAAAAAAGGCACAAGCATACACTACCAAAGGAAAGGAGAAAGAAAAACAAAAAGAAGGTGGATCAAGCTTCGACCATTTTTCCAACGCGGTGTGGATTAGATCTAGGCTTCTTGTCCAAAAATGCACGCTCACTCTGAGGCAACAAAACTTTAGGCTATTTTCTGGGTGAGTATCCAAAAGGGTGAGACATATACACACGCGGCCGGTATCCACTCACAAGAAAGTGGCTATGGGAAAGTCATGCCTAAGTTTGGCTCCCATTTATACAACCATACCTCTTGATAACTTTGATAAGACACCACATGATAATGAAATTAGAGCTTAATGAGGCAAGACAAACTTTGTATGCTTGAAACTCATGAACAAACAAGATGGCTCCATAGGCAAGAAAAGTGTGTTATGCAAGATGGCCATATAACCGAAATTGCAAAATAGTGTAAGGTATATTCAAAGGAGTTTTTCTTAGTTCATTTAAGGTCTTAACTTAGGAAAAATTCTGCCTAATGTCTCCAAGATAGGACCAATCAAAGAATATAAGATTCACAACTTAGGGGATCCAGCGTGTCACATCAAGCCACTAAGAGGAATATAATATGCTAAGGGAGATCACACTCTTGAAGGACATCACACCCAATGTCACCACAAAGTGAAAGACACATCACATGAAGTAAGAAGACTAGACAATGAAACATGAAATGCAAAAAGAATAATGCCAATGTATACCCCCACTTTAAAGAAATTTCTAAACACCATGTTGTGAGAAATTACTTTAAAGTAGAAAATGATAAATGCTAACAATAAAGAGGACATGAGATCTTATTTGGAAAGCCCTATTCCAAGTCATATGTTTCCAAATAAAGCTACGTCATAAAAAGTGAAGGGGTTGCCCCTAAAATGAAATTCCAAACACACGAGGGATCCATGGATTCAGGGTAAGTATGTCTTTGCTACAATTTTTTTATAGATCTCATAATTGTCATCATTCCCCAAATACTCATTGAATGATACAAAGAGAGTGAAAAAAAAGAAAAACCTTTCAGGTCAACATGGAAGAGACTGAAATGTCTCGACACCTTGTGTCATCCACAAAAGGAAAACACAAGACAAAGAAAAAGATAAAGGAAAAGATTTTGGGTCAACATGGAAGAGACATGAATGTTTCAATGCCTCACATCATCCCCAAAAGGAGAACAAAATAAAAAGATAAAGATAAAGGAAATTTTTTTGGCTCAACATGGAAGAGACATGAATCCCTCAATTCCTTGTGTCATCCCCAAAAGGAAAACACAAGAAAAGAAAAAGAGATAAATGTTTACGACATAGAGAAGAATGTAGATACAAATAGAGGAATGCCACAAATAGAGAGATACATCGAACATAACAGTATGAGTGATCACATTACACACATTCAATCACACACAATGCATGAAAAAGAATATAAAGAAAATACTAGTAAGGCAAATGCAATTCAACCTATTAGCAGGTCATCTGCATCCCAAACATGTTCATCATATATGGAAGGTGGACAACTAGCCAAAGGGACAATAGCAAGTGCATAACTAGGGGTGTCACCAAGTTCAACACTCTTCTTAGGAGAATTATCGTTTAAACTCATAGAAGAGGAAAATAATGTATTTAATTTGTTATGCTTTCTAGTGAACTAGTGTAAGCACTAGTAGTGAAAGAGCTAGATAACCCAAGATCCACGATGATTGTGCCATCACAGGATGACACGAGTCTCAAACTTTGTCTCACTATACTATTAGCAATAGGACACCAAGTTGTAAAGCTCATGCAAGGGGTAATCTATGAATGAGATATAAATACAAGGAACACAAGATACATGCTATTCTATAATTTTGATTCAAATGAAATTAAAATAAGTACAATGAAATGAATGAAACAAAAATTCCACAAATTGAAACAAAAATATAATAACAGTAAACTAAAACACATAAACAGAGAATTTAATGCTAGAAAATGTAGATTAAAATCTAAAACGAGACTAAATCACCTAGAAGAGTATATGAGTCCCAATCATGGTTTTTCAGGGATTCAGATGCTAATAAACAGTCAACATAGAATACCCAAGAATCAGGCAAAACCACCTATACTGCGATTAAATTGCCTAGAGGGGCATATGAGTCCTAGATTAGGGTTTTTACACAAATTTCAAAAAATTCTTAGTGATTGTTATGTTTTCTAGTTTGAATGATGTCTATACTAAGAGTAATTACAGTTTTCAAATGAATTTCAATGATGTAAGATGCAAATTTCCACCTATATGCACTTTCACTAATGCAAGATTTTGAAACCCTAGATGCAAATTAACTAATGCAAAACCTAATACAAAGTTAATGAAAGCTAGATCTAGGACTATGATGTACTCCAAATCAGAAATACATGTGTTCTAAAGGCTAGGTTCAAAAAAATGAAAGCTAGGAAATAGGTTTCCACCTTTTGGGAGATGGAACTAAGGGTTTAGGGACCTCTTATTTCACTTAGTTTCATTCAAGGAAACCCTAGAGATCTCAATTTAGGTAGGTAATGAAGGAAAGAGATCTACTAAATCCTATCCTAGGATGTAATTAAAGACCAAATATTGAGGGGTTTACCAACAAGCTAATGCTTGGAAAGATTAGTAACATGCAAGACCTAATGAAAAAACCTAATGATATGCAAAGCTTAAGTAAATGACCTAAATTATGAAACTGAAATGTAGAATAAAAGACTGAGAAAGGATAGAGGTGCACTTGGAAACTAAAGGAGCTTGAATGAAGTCCTCGAATCCTAAAAATGATGAATTTAATACAAATTGGGACTCATATGCCTGGTTGAGCGATTTAGTCCCATATTAGGGTTTCTGGTAGAAACTAGAATCTAGAACTGCTAAATCAAGATATGTAGAAAATGTCTAAAAATGTGTATACTAGGACTCATACACCACAAGTAAAAATTTAGTCCCAATATCAAAGTTTCTCTAAAACTCTAGTATCCTCTGATGACTTCCTGTAGCTTTTATCTTTCCAAATCTTTGAGTATGAATCACTTAATTGCAACCTATAGGTGACTTTTCATGATCTTGCAATGTAGATGACAACTTTGACAGCTTGAAAAATTTCTCCAAACTTTCTCTTCAATGGATCTTCAACCTAAACCTAAAAATCACACATCAAAGAGAGGGTAAAATGTTGTTTTGTTAGTAGATAGGGGTTTTCTTTGGTAAAACCTTGTTTTGGTAATCAAACCTTGAAATGAAATCAAATGAAATGGAGGAATGATGAATGAACAAATATGTAATGTTGCAACTCACCAATCCCTTGAATAGGATGCTACAAACATGTATGAGATGGCTAGCATGAATGTGGATCTTGAATCTTGTTTAAATGATATGGATCTTGATTTGAACACTTGCTTGAGTCATGAAACCCTACATGACAAATGTTAGCTCAAAAACAAATATGATGCATGATGACTTTGACATGATGCTTGATAATCACTCTTGAATTCTCTTGTAAACTCTTGTGTAAGTTCTCTTGATCACAAATTTTCTATAAGAATGCTTCATCAACTTGCTAGGTGAAAAATAAGTGAAATAACCTTGTTTTTATACTTTCTTATGCCAAATTTATCAAAATTACAATATACTACAAGCCAACATTAGATCTAGGAGAATAAATTCCTACCAAGAATTTGAATTTAATTTAGGTCTAAGCTAAGCGAGACTCATATGATCCAATGCCAGTTGGGGTGTATGAGTCCCATTAGGCTAAGTTTAAGACACATTTTTCAAGAAATGCTTAGTTTCATGTGGAATCTAGATTAAGGACCCAAAATTTAGGCGAGAATCATACACCCAAGGTGGTGTATGAGTCCTAGATCACTAAATCTAGGCCATAAAATCCAAAATCATTAATTTTTGATTGGTCACTTGATATATGTTGGGATTATCCTTAGAAAGATGCATTTATTAAGGCTTGTGGATGCAAAATAAGGCCAATTAAAGAATAAGGAAGCCTGATTAATTAATAAAACCCTAGATTAGTGTGAAAGGTAAGAAAACACTTTACAACACCCTAAATAAGGCACAATTAAGTCCACTTAGTTCACAAGGGCCCAAACATGTGTGAAAATGTAAAGAGATACATTTTTCTACACTACAGTAAGTAATTACTAGCATGATTGTGGATATTGACTCTTGCTTGTATGATATGGATTTGGACTTAAAATCTTGCTTGAATCATAAAACCCTACATCACAAATGTTAGCTCAAAAATAAACATGATGCATGATGACTTTGAGATGATGCTTGAATCTTGAATAATGCTCCAAAATGTTTGATAATCACTCTTGAATGCTCTTGAATACTATAATTCTTGATCTAAAAAAGTTCTAGATGAATTGTAAACTTGCTAGGAGAAACGAGTGAGATAACCTTGAATTTATACTTGTTTAAGCCAAATTTCCCAAAATTACAACACTACAAGATGACATTAGATCTAGGATATAAAATCTCACCAAGAATTTGAATTCAAATTAGGTCTAAGCTAAGTGGGACTCATATGCTAGTTGGGGCGTATGAGTCCCATTAGGCTAAGATTGGGACACATTTTTCAAGAAAGGTTTAATTTTATGTTAAATTTTGATCTAGGCCCTGAAACTTAGGAGGGACCCATATGTCTAAGGTGGCATATGAGTCCTAGATTACTAAATCTAGTCCATACAATCCAAATTCATTAAATTTTGATTGGTCACTTGATGTATTTCGAGATCATCCTCAGAAATATGCATTAACTAAGGCTTGTGGATGCAAAATAGGACCAAACAAGGCATAAAGAAGCCCAATTTTTAGCAGGGAGGGCCCAAACAAGTGTGAAAATGTAAAGGATGACATTTTTCTACACTACATTTATCCCTCACTTTTGTGAGGAGGAACTTGCTTCAAACCCATACAAAAGTAGACAAAATTGCATCAAGAGGGGTCCAAGTGTACCAATGTTAGTAAGAAAGGATGAAAATGATCAAGAGGGTTGCACAAGTCTCCAGGATCAAGGTCCTATGGCAAACCAACATAGGCACAAAAGAACACACATGTAAATAATCATATAAGGAGCAATAACAAGGCATAAGCATACACTTCCAAAGACAAAGAAGAAACAAAAACAAAAACAAAAGGGGTGGATCAAGCTTTGACCATTTGTCTTGCATGCTATGGATAATATCTAAGTTGTTTGTCCAAGAAATTTTACAAGTGGAACCCGATGTCCACTATGCAAACCAAACACATGCTCATAAAGGCTAGTGGAACCTCAGGCTATCCACTAGGTGAGCCCCCAATGAGACACATACGCACGCATCTGGTATGCACTCACATAGACAAGCAAGTGACTATGGGAAAGTCACACCTAAGTTCATCTCCCATATGTACAACCATAATGTATCTATATACCTCTTGATAAATTTGATAAGGCAACACACAACAATGAACTTTGAGCTTCATGAGGCAAGAAAAGCTTCGTATGCTTGATACTCATGAACAAACAAGATTGATCCATAGGCAAGCAAAGTGTGTTATGCAAGGTGGGCATATAATAGATATTGTAAATGCATGAAAATAGTGCAAGGCATGTTCAAAGGAGTTTTTCTTAGTTCATGTAAGGTCTTAACTGAGGGAACATTGTGTCTAATGTCTCTAAGATAAAACCAATCAAAGAATAGAAGATTTGCAACTTAGGGGATGCAGTGTGTAACATCAAGCCACTAAGAGGAATATAATATGCTAAGAGAGATCACACTCTTGAGAGACATCACACCCAATGTCACCACAAAGCGAAGGATGAATCACATGAAATAAAAAGGCTACATAATGAAACATGAGTTGAAATGCTAAAGAATAATGCCAATGTATGCCCCCACTTTAAAGAAATTGCTAAACACCATGCTATGAGCAATTACTTTAAAGTAGAAAATGATAAATTCTAACAATAAAGAGGACATGAGAGCTTACTTGGAAATCCCTATGCCAATCACATGTTTCCAAATAAAGCTATGTCATGAAAAGGGGTTGCTGGGCCAAAATGAAATCTAAAAATCACATAAGGGATCCACATATTTGGGGTCAACATGCATTTGCTACAATTTTATCATAGAGCTTAGAACTATCATCATTCCCCAAATACTCATGGAATAGGAAGAATGATACAAAGAGAGAAAAAACAAAGAATTTTTTTTTGGGTCAATAATGTGGGAGAGACCTAAATGTTTCGATGCCTTGCATCATCCCCAAAAGGAAAACACAAGACAAATGAAAAGATAAAGGAAAATATCTTGGGTTAGCATGGAAGAGACCTAAATGTCTCGACGCCTTGTTTCATCCCCAAAAGGAAAACATCACAAGAGACAAAAGAAAATGTAAAATTTTATGACATAGAGAAGAATGTAGATACAAATAGAGGAATGTCACAAAGAGAGAGACATCAAACAAAAGGGTAATGCCACAATAGTGGTCTACACTTTCTAGGAGATCCTAATTTTTGTTGAAACTCACATATTTTAGAAAATATAATGATTTAAGCCTTGAAAAAGCTCCATTTAAAGGATTCCAATTGAAGAGGTTTTGATCAAACCACCTTAGATCAAACCCCCTTGGATAGAACCCCAGTATTTTTAAACCATACCTATAACAAAGTCTCATTTACACCTATCAAAATACTGATAAAAAATAACTTTTGATGTACCTTTTGGGGGACCAAATGAATTCATTTAAAATTTATCTTTTTGTAAGTTTGTATTCCCTATTATAAGCTTCCAAAAAATTATAATTTTAATAAAATTTAACAAGATTATTATATTTAATTTTTATTTCTTGTGAATGTAGGTTTTTCACCTAAAATCAAGCTCTTTTTGTTCCGTGTGGTAGTACCCCTTGTTTGGTTGTTCTTGTCATGCAAGTAAGTGGTTTGATTGGTTGTCAAGTTGTCTCTTAGGGATGAATTAAATAAATTGATTTTAGAGTGATATTGTATTTTTTTGTATTATTGATATTGAGGCGAAATTAATATTTTATGGGTGGAGTAATTTGCAAATTAATTAAATTTGAGTGTGAAATAATTTGAATAAAATTAGAATCAAAATTATAAGTAATAATTCAAGGTTATAAATATTATGTGTATGGATTTAATTAAACCTAGTTAAATTAAATAAAGGGATAAGATTTTCTCCGTATGGAAAAAGGAAAGTAAAGAAATTAAAAGAGAAAATAATCTGATTTAGAAAAAAAATTGAAAATAAGATTTAAAACTAAAGTTAAAACTGGAAAAAATAGAAAAGACGGAAAAAGATTAAAGCATGCGCACATGCATGACTTCAAAGAAAGCATTGAACATGAAATTTGTTTATTTTTGGTTGATTTTGCTTTCAAAAGTTATCCTGTCTTGGGCTTTATGGATGGGATTTTCTGAGAATTGGAGAGGAGGGGATTCACTAGGTGCCAGACAATGTCGGTAGATCTGAGGGTTTTCGAACAAGTTTCCAAACAATCTTAAGGTCTTTCATCTGGTATTTTTCAAATTCTCAATTTCATCCTGTTATGAATTAGAATATTGTCTGCATTATGCACCTTGTTGGGTTTGATTTTGATGGTAAATGTCATTCAATACTTTGAATACGTCCCCTCGAATTCGAAAGATATAGTTTGAGTTTGGGTAGGCGTTTTTGGATTGCTTTCTGTATTCAAACATAATATGCATATTTACATATTATAGTTAATAATTTGCATTGTATCCTGTCTTCCAATCTTCACATATCATACCTTGAATTTTAATCGCCTTCTAAGCATCTATCGGACCTAGTAGTCTTTATCAAGGTAATAGGTTATGTTGTAAATAAGCTGCAACTTTAAAACCTTTAGTCTTGACTCGAGCAGGGAGGGAAGCAAGGGATTGGAATTGGACTTTGCTCGTGCCAGTGGCATTGCTTGAAGGTTTCTAAAGTATTTTCATCAATTACATACCTTGCAATTGTTTCAGTTCGCAGGTTAATATCTCCCTGAAGATTTTGTCAAACAGTGTGCATGCCTTGTCTATGCTTCCACTTTTCCTTGTATGTCTAGTGGGGCGCTTGGCAATTATTCTCGTGTTGTATGCTCGATGGATGTCCCAGCTGCAACACTTGAGCATAGAAGGGTGCAGACGCTTAAATAATCTCTCTGATGCTATTTGCAACCTGTCACAGTGGCACACTTGAACATGGTAGGGTGTATAGATTTAAATACACACTCTCTGATTCTATTTGCCACCTACCTCAACGGCGCGTATGAACATGGTAGGGTGTATAGATTTAAATACACTCTAATTTCATTGACAACCCGGCTCTACCTTCATTAATTTAACATAATATGAAGTTTAAAGGTTTAGATAATCTCTCTGATTTAATTATCAACCTGTCACATCTCTAACACTTGAAAGTAGAATATTGTAGAGGATTAAATAACCTCCCTGATACCTTTGTTAACCTATCATTACAGAAGCTTTTGAGCAAAATGGGAAACTTTAAAGACTTAAATAATCCTGTTGATTCTATTGTCAATCTATCACAGCGGCTGCATTTGATCTTTAAGTTGTATTGTTCATATGCATTTGTATTTGTATAATGTTAGTATTTAAGTCATTTACCATGAAGGAGAATTAGTTATTAAGTGAATAAACTGGACTAAGTTAAAATAAAAAGATAACTATATTTAATTATTAGGTTATGTTATTTTGAGAAAAAAAAATTACTTATCTATAATTCATTAATAAAAGGTTCTGATCTTATTAAATAAATATAAGAATGGGGCTAAAACTAGATAATAGGGAAATAAATTTATGCGTCCTTTCAGATGTAGGTATGTGGATATAGGTAGATCAATGAATCATTCTCTTTCTCATTTTATGGAGTTTTATCTTAGCTACGCTTATCTTTATGTTATAGTATATTTTAGTTAGGAATGGTATCTCTATTAGGAAGGAATAAATGAACTATAATTTAAATGATGTAAATGGGAAGATCAGTGTTATCATCTACATCTTTTTGACCTTAGACTAAAAGGTTGTGGTCGTATAAGGGTAGAAGTGTTAATTGATCTTTATGTAGCTATTTGTAAAATTTGTGGGGGTATGGTGATTATACTATTTAATATGTTATATATGATATTTTACCAAGTTAAGTTAGTGCCATTAGTTTAAAGTATAATTTTCACATAATAATATCGTCATATTATAATCTTGTGTCATTGAATTATGAGGAAGTATGTATTGAAACTTCTTTTGTTGTATGAACTACATCTTATTAAACAAATGGATAAATTGTATTTGAATGTAGACATTCTTTAGTGAATGGGCATTGAATGTATATGTATGTTGAAGGGCTAATTTGATGTTTCCAATTGATGTGTCCCTTTACATTGCTTGGTTTGGAAAGGTTTTTATTCCATAAGGTTTTGTGTTAGATTGATGGATGCTCTTGACGAGTCCTTCCAATGTGGCTTGTCTTGTGTTGATTTTGAGTTGAGGGTCCCTCTT
>VDFB02237497.1:0-35049 GCA_007258455.2 Sequoia sempervirens | reverse complement strand
CAAGCTTGTAAATATCACCTTAACCAGTGTTCTATAATTGAGAATTAGCATTCTCCATGGTTTTTCTGATCTTGGATTTCCACGTAAATTATGGTGTTTAGTGTGCATGGTGTTGTTATGTTCTTTCATGTTCATATCTATTTGATTATTATCTGATTGATTTAAGATTGCTCTAGATTAAATAAATTCAAGAAAATTGTTTTATGATAACTCATTCACCCCCCCCTCTCAGTTATCCAAACTATTCAACAATTGGTATCAGAGCCTGGTCCCTTGCAGATAAAGCTTAACTGCTTGAGGGAGATCTTGGCAGCTTGAAGAAGATGGCATGAGATTATTAATTTCAGGAAGAACTGAAGATAATTTTAGATGATATGGAAAGCACAAAATCTAAAAATGAAGAATTGAAAGAAAACATCAAGGAGAAAAATGCTTTTATTGCAAAGCTAAGGGAGAAAATGCAGAAATTCAAAGCAAGACACAAAGAGGTCAGCCATGAATTAAAGGAGTCAAAGGAAAGTGTTGTGGATCTAAAGCTATTGTTGGATGAATGTATTAAGAATGAAGAAAATCTCAAGGATACCATCAAACAAAAATTAGAAGAAAATGAGAAGTTAGATCAAGAGTTAAGAAGGCTGAAATTAGAAGCAAGAGTATGTGAAATTAACATAATTCTGGATCAACTCTTGTCCCTACAA
The DNA here is from genome assembly GCA_007258455.2 of Sequoia sempervirens. Lineage (NCBI taxonomy): Eukaryota > Viridiplantae > Streptophyta > Pinopsida > Cupressales > Cupressaceae > Sequoia > Sequoia sempervirens. The sequence continues at coordinate 34,351 of VDFB02237497.1, read as the reverse complement.
AAATGTCACAAGGATAAGGGAGCACTTGGCTTCTCTGGTGAAATCTCAAATCAGAACACTAAGGGTGAAGACAAAGTAGTTGAAGCTGAAGCGAGATCTGTTATAACAAGCAAGGTCCAAAACTCTAAAACATCTACAAAAAGACCTCTGATCAGGCAACCAAATGCTCAAAGGTACTTATCATTTAATGGATTTTTTTTCTATGAATTTTTTTTGGACATAAGGTTGTAGAGTGTAGAAGCAAGAAGGAACCAAGTACTCAATGCTTTAACTGTCACAAGTTTGGTCACAAACCAAGTCATTATAGAAGTGAATTATCTAATCCAACTAGAAGGAATGGAACGAATAATCTATTTCATGGTAATTGCTATTTATTCCATGATTAAGGTCACAAAGCTAATCAATGCAAACCTAGGGTTCACCCAGTTAATTCAGGACAAAGATTTTACAAGTGTAGTCAACTTGAACATTGTGCTAACACATGCAGATATGTTGCTTTGGAAAAGTATGAAAATAAAAAGAAGGTTACAAAATTAGATGAATCTAAGTAGAAGACCATCATGGTTTTGAAGAAAAAGGAAATGAGTGTGGAGAAATCTTATGTGGTACCAGATCTTGGTACAAGCTCTTTCAGAATCTAAGCCAACTGCTTTGGCTTAGGTGGAGCTTTTACATTGCATATCCTATCGGTTCCCCCTCTTTGAAGTAATATTGATGAGTTTTCAACATGACTATGTTTGATCTAGTTGATCATGTATGATGAAGCTTAATCTAGTTGATTGAAAAGCTAAGTACAATTGATGGTGTCATGGATGTATGTTTTTGGCAGAAAAATCATCATGAGCAATTAAGAATAAAAGGATTAAAGAAGCTAACCGCAGCAATGGAATCTATGTTGATTGATAGTGAATCTAGTGGTTGTATTCTGCTAATGCTAAAGGGAGTAGAGTTGGACGAATTTAATCATCGGAAGATGAAGGAAATGGAACTAGGGTTGAAGACTAATTAATTTCAAAATGTAAGTGCCCTGGGTATGGATTTATGGGGAGAATTTCCCTAGTTTGCTGACAAGGAGTCTATCTTGTTTCTATCGAGTCAATTCAAGGATGGAAACATTGTTTTGGAAAAACCCTAGATCTAGTCACTAAGGAAGCCATTAAAGCTATTACTGGATTGTGTAGTGTTGGTGACCTCTGTGGGAAGAAAATGGTGAAATTAAAAGATGTGGAGGAACTTACTGGTATCGACAAAGACCCCTAAGCTTTATTGATAAATACCATTGCCGATCTTGCAATAAGGTATGTTGCTTATGATATCACTTACAAAATCTATTTATGAAATTGTGAAGGTTCCACTTCGGATATTGTTGTGTATCTTGGACATAAGATGGTGAAGGAAAATAAGTAGTTTGACCTGTGTAGCCTAATTGAGAATGTTAGAATGTCTTTGTTTGAGGGTTATCCTTTCTGGTTTGGGTCTTTACTCATATGCTTAGTATTTTACTTTATGAGTTCACTACTGTCAAAAGAGAATGTTAAGTGGAAGTTTGGCATCCCTGTCAGAAAGAAAGTTTATAGATATTTGGAATGAATGGAAGATAAAGCAAGTGCATGCAAAGTTTATTTCTCATCCTTGCATATGGATTTGTGTTTTGGTGTGATAGTGTCTAGTACTATGCCTATCAATCAGTTTGAGGAGGCTTCCTCGTCCGATAAGAAGGAGTTAGAGGTTATCATTGGTGCTTCCCCTCTGGAACCTAAAAGGAGGAAAATTAACACAAAGGATGTCATCACTATCTCGGAAGAGAAGAGGGAAGAAGAGTATTTTCCTAGATCTGATTCTTTGAATCCAAATAAAATTCATTCGGTGTTCCAGGATGAAGGTGATGTGAAAAATATTGGTGAAATGTGGTATGCCTACTCTCTAGCCAGTAGGCCTATAATTAAAGATTCTTTTGTTGATTATCTACTTAGAAATTATATTACTATTTTAGTTGTTTCTGACACGTTATCAGAATATCTGGTAAAAGCTGTTGAAGAAAGGTTATTGTGGGAAGGATCTGAAGGTCATAAGATCCAAGCCATGATTGAGAAGGTGTGTCAAAGCCGAATAGAAGTTATCCAAACATAGTGGTGAGACAAGAGAATGCATTAAGGACATGTCTAACATCTACAGGTATTATCTCTGGTGGCCTACTGCTATTGATAATTTTAGAAGTAGAGTTGAAGCAATTGAATCTAAATTGAATGATATTGGGAAGTGTTTTGACTTCTTCAAATATTAAGATGGAAAACAAAGATAAGATTTGGTTTGTTTCCAAATGAGTTACTGTCTACTCAAAGACAGATGGAAGATGTGGTTAAAAAATTTTGGTAGGTCAAGGAAATTGTTGAGGTCTGGTTGGATCATCTCTCTGGGATACTTTCTGATGTAGAGGATTGTGAATGATAGTCCCTGTGTATAGATTGGTCATCTTCATTTATGTTGTTAACTCTACTAGACAATATGTGTGCCAGAATGGTTTTTGTTGTACAAGCTTGGAAGAGGATTATTCCAACTATGAGAGAAAGGTACAAGAAAAAAATTCATGTGAAAAGTGTTATTTTTACTCTAATCTCCTGAATGTTCTTATTTGGCCTTTTTCCTTTGATGGAAAAAATGGGCAAAAAAATGAATAGAAAAATAAAAAAAAGAAGAGGTATTGAATTGTTGACAAAGGGGGAGTGCTTTAAGTTTTTGGAGTTTTGTGTTTTTGTGTTTTTTCTTTTTTGCCATCATTGCCAAAGGAAGAGGTTGTTGAGATTATTTAGCATTGTTTTCATTGTTGTCATTGATGTCAAAACCCGAGATCTGGAAGGTTGTGCTTTGGATGATATACAAAAATGATCTATCCTATCACGCACTTTGATGTTGTGTAGTGTGGATATAGTTCTTGATCCAGATATGGCAGTACTTGTTTTTAGGACATCCATGGAAGACAGTAAATGCAGAATAATGAAGACTAATTTATCTTTTGATATTGGCTAATGTACTCAAAGGATTATTCCAAATATCCTTGCTATCTAGACATTCATGTAGCATGTTACAAGTTTTGGTATGTTGTTTCTTCGGTTGGTACTGAAATTAATGGATATCAAGATTTGGTCTTGGTTGTGGCATTCCCATCGGCTCTAGAATATATTTCATGTAATTCAAAGTTTTCTATCTTTTGATAATTATGTTATGTGATGAACCTATCTTATCTCAGACCTATTTATGGGTCCCTTTATAACACGATAAGAAGATCTTTATGTGTGATCTAACTTTTGGGTCTGGTGCTTGTGTTCCAAGCCTTATTGAATATTTCAAGGTTGTTCTTCATGCCAACATATTTTGTGGTGACCTAATTCAAATTGTGTTTGGTCGACTTAGGAGACTATGAAGATATTATGTTTGGTAGACTTAGGATATTATGAAGGAATGGAATGGTATAAGTAAAGATTGATTATGTTTGATGAAAGCAAGAGTGGTGAATGTGAATATGAAAATCCAAATATTGTGAAGTGTGTGAACAGATAAAAGGGTGAGAAGGATTATGCAATAAGAAAGTTGAAGACAAGTGTTAGGAAGAAGTAATTTTCTTTGTAGAGGTTGTGCAAGGAAGGTGTGAAGAATATTCTTGACCAGATTTGCTACAGATAGATATTTTTTGCTCTAAACTGGAACTGAATTCATGCATATGTAGATGCATCTTCATTAGTTCATTTTTGTCAATGAGACTATTTTTTTTTTGTAATAATTGGGGAGTGAGGCCACTGGCAGTGAGCCTTACCTGTAGTGAGCATTTTGGCAGTGAGCCCTTGTAAAAAACTACCTTAACCAGTGTCACCTTAACTGGTGTTTTATAATTGAAAATTAGCATTCTCCATGGTTTTTCCGATCTTGGGTTTCCATGTAAATTATGGTGTTTAGTGTGCATGGTGTTGTTATGTGCTTTCATGCTCATGTCTGTTTGACTATTATCTGATTGATTTAAGCTTGCTCTAGATTAATTAAAGTCCAGAAATTTGTTTTATGATAACTAATTCACCCCCCCTCTTAGTTATCCAGACTATTCAACATCAAGAAACTATAGCCAGTGAAAGTGTACTTAGTGACATTTTTATAGAAATATCGAATATGAATGAAGAAATAAAGCCTGAACTATCAAGAAATGATTCTCCTAAGGGTGTATTTCCAAAATAGTAGGATTTTTTTACCATTTTTTGAGGCTCATCCATTGTAGTGAATATGGAAAAGGGTAAAGTGTTTTTTTATTTTGATTTTCTATGGAATTTTATTATTCATGCTTATCATAAAATATGTGTTCATCATTTATTTCCCAAAGCTTTACAGTGGAGATTAAAAAAATCTCAAAGTATTTGGTTCTATTGGAGTGTAAGAATATGTAGAATAATACATGGTTGCAACAAGTAGAGAGAAAAAATGATTGGTATGCAAATGAATAAAGATAGAGCTATTTTTTTAATTGTAATGAATGAATACTTAAGAAATAGTGCCCTTTTCTATGCATGCTTTATTAGTTTGATTTTTTTAGTTTTTTAAGAAATAGGATATCATTATTATACAAGAACTCATATCCTTTAATGGTGATATTGTATAAAAGAAAGTTATGCTTGATGGGTGGAACTTGAATATAAAACCAAACTAACATGTATATATAAATAAATATTGGCACTAGCATGGAGATTTATTAATTTTTAATTATAATTAAAATATAAATAAATAAAAAATTAATATTTATATTAAATTTCTCATTTTGTTCAATTCCTATGATTGACTTAACATAAGTTATATCTAAGCATACTAGAGTAATACATTTTTTATTGGTCTCTAAAATGTATAACATAAGGTTGGTTAACAGCTAGTTCATTTTTAGCATGAACTAATCATTTTCTAATTTCTATAGACTAAGATTTGAGTTTCATCATCAGAGATTTACTTTATCTCTAAAAGGTATATGAAATTTAATTTTAATGTTTTTCATAACTTCCCAATCATATACTTCATGAAGTTAAGAATAAATTACTAAAGTTTGATGGGAATCATTTAAATTTTTGGTGAAAACCATCTCTAGGGCTTTATCAACTTGGTAATGGAGTTAGTATTGATATGTTAATTAGTAGAATAAGTAATATTAATATAAATAATAATAAATCTAGCCATGATTTTGACATTGGATTTACAAAATATTTGAAGGATATTCTAGAGAATGTGAGGTATAATGACTTGGTGATTTTAATTCTAAATCGAGGGAAATTTGCTTTATATTTATAAGAATGATTACATATGTTCATAATAAAATAACTAAATTGTAGAATGAATATATATATATATATATATAAACTATGTTAGGTGACCAATGGAAGATATGTTATTTCTAAGAATTTTTTGAGAGAAGAAAAATGAACCTATCATTCTGGTCCATTTATTTACATAAATAAATGAGTTTAATCTTATATTCATTAATAAAAAATTATAAAATTGTGTTTGATGATTTCAAGGTAAGTTATGCCTAAATAAAATGCATCAAAATATACAATTGAACTTGGTTCAATATATAATGATTTAGATTATGTAGGTGGCTCACTTGATTGTGAATCTATTGGTTTATATGAGAGTGGAAATCTAGTTTATCAAGCCTCTAAAAGAATAATATAGGAAATATTAAACATTAGGCATTTCATTTTGATGAGGAGATAGTTGTCATTAACAATAGCTTATTACTAAGTATAATATTCTATATTAACTATCTAATTTTGAATGCATTCATTGGGACCTATGTAAAGCTATGGAAATGGATGATCTAACCTATCTTGAGTATTCTAGAGATAAATAATATATTCTATTTAGATTAAATTTGTGAAACTTATGATGCTTATTTGAATAATTCTAATGAAAATCATTTAAATATAAATTCAATAATTAGTTATGTTGTTTTCAACATTTTAAGTATTAAGAGAGCCATATAAATGTTTAAAAAATAGATTATGAATATATTTTATATTTATTATTAAAAAAAAATTATTATCCCTTATAGTCATTGATCACATTATATGGACATGAAATATGGAAAAAATCATAACAATGTAAAGATCTATGATTCATATTTTCTTCATGATGAGTTAATGGCCAAAGAAAGGCTTCAAAGTTTAATTTTATTCTCTTTTCTTTTGAAATAGATATCTCATACAAAAAATTGAATGTGTTAGAATCTATTTTTATCATTTAAAAGTACTCATATTATCATAATAGAGTGTAAGAGTTCATCAAAGAATGAAACATTTGATCAAGGAAAGAACTACTGTCATTTTTCCTATGGTTTTGGGTCAAAAGGATATTTTTGCATAGGTGAGTTTAAAAATTAATCATTTTGATTTCCCTTATTTTGCTTGTTTTAGGTTTTATGTTTTCCCTCATCCTATGTGTGTTTTTTTTTTTTGGTATGTATTACATTTCTCAATAATATACCTCTATTTTATTTGTTTATTCTACTCTCAAAGAGACATTTTTTTATTGTCACTAAACCTAGAATAATAAGTCATCCCTAATTAGAGCTATTATTGGCACCTAATATGAGAAACCTAAATTGTGGCTATGCATGTTTTCTTTTGATCCTTTGGGCCTATGTCTAGATGGAAATTTGACCCTTTTCCATATATTATTGGTTTTCTTGGTGATTTGAACTTATCAAAAATTGTTAAGTGAGTCTTATTGTTGATTTTTTTGGAATCTATGTGGAGCCTCCATTTTTTATGCTCTAATAATCTTCAATTCTACAATTATGGTGGTCTTTTTATAAATGTCTTGAGTATGTGTAGGATCATGATGGGCCAAAAAGTGGCAATATGATCGGTAAGTGGCTGATGACTTTTTTTTAACCCAAAATTAATGAAACAAAAAGGGTTTTTAAAGGAGATTCTCAGCTTTCCACCAATATAAATTATTCTTTACTTTGAATTTAATACGTAATTATTATTCATCTTCTATTCGAATTATGACTAAAGTCCTAAATGATAGGATGATCGAAAAAATCTATAGCTTTCAAACGGTATCACATTTTTTGAATAGAAAACATGCATGACATTCTATGCTTTGCATACTATAGGATTAAAAAAAGGAAAATTGAATTTCATGAAGTTTTGACCAAGTTAAGATGGTCAGACATATGATTTTTTATATTTTTTAAAAGTTGTAATAAAAAATTCATAATTAATTATTTACTTGGAAAAAAAAATATATATATATGCATCACATCGGGACATGATTCCTTTACTTATATCTAAAATCTTAAAAAAAAATATTATCAATTTATTATGGTTAGGGTGGTCAGACAGACACCTACTTCTTATTTTTTCCCTAAAATTTAAGTACTATTGCATTGAAATTTCAAATTTTCACCAAATAGATTTTTTTTTTAAACAAACCTATTAGTTTAGAAGCTACATTTAATTTTCTATAGATTACATTCTTACATATTTTTGATATAATATAGATAACTTATTCAAATTTTTATGTCAAGTTGCCTAACTCTGATTTTTCTAATTTTTTTTGCACTTAAGGGCCTATTTTTTCCATGATGATCCTACACATACCCTCCTATGTCTTTACTTTCTACTCATATACTTTTATTTTATTTTATTTTTGAATTACGATGTGTCGTGGCTAGTAATATTAGCATGTGCTAAAATATTAGAAGAAAATAGTTTCCAATTTTGTGATAAATTTGTGTCTATGTGAAGTCAATTTGGATAATGTATTTTCTACTCCCTACAACCCTAAAATTCCTCTTGAATTTCATATGATCAAATATAGGTTTTTATCTTGCATGATTAAGGAAATTTCTTCCCTATTATGAGTAAAATTTGGTCTTGAGTTCTTTGTTGCTTATGTAAACCAAATTTGATTTCTTGAAAGAATACATGCTAAAGTGACTTGTGCTAAAAAAAAAAATCTTGTTCTATTATGTATTTGTCACATGTCCCTAAATTATAAGAAGTTTGGGAAGAAATGAGTGAGTTATATAATTCTATTTTTTTCTAATGCTTGAAATTATTTTATATAGGGCCACTTGGGTATACTCTAGGCAACAAGAAAATGTTGCATGTTATTATTTTGTAAGAGCTAATAATGCTTTGTATGAGTCATAAGAAGGTGTAATAAAAATAATGATTCATCATATTTTAAATATATTTGTGACTTCCTAAGATGCTTTATGGGACCTTGGGAGTGTGCCACAAATTAATCTCAATCATAATTTTTTATTTATTACATTGAGGACTAATTGAAAATTGATGACTATTAAATTATTGTAAAGGATTTTGTAATGTTTCCTAGATCATACATATGGTGATTCTAATTCTTATGTGGATACAAGGGTAAGGGTGTTGGAATATGGGTTCTAGTATTGTAATTGATGGCAGTCTAAGTCATTCTTCTGGTCTGTAGATCAAGATTTGTTCATACCAGTAGGCAGAGTAAAGAATAGAGTATTACTAGAAGTGTGAATGAAGAATAGGAAATTTGGTTAGTATGTCAATCTGTATGCTTCACCGGACTATCATTTTGAGTTGTGGATCTTAGGGAAAGTTTTTAAGTATCTATTTTATCTTATTTTTAAGTTTTGTGATGTCGCATTAATTGATGTATAAGTTAGGAGATCCAACAGGATGATTTTCTGTTTATTAGCTCACAGAGGCCGACTTGATGTATATAGCCCATCGTAGATGTATAAGGAATAATTATTTAAATGTTTATGTGTTTGAGCATTTTGATTCGGGTCCACAACATAGCATTAGCCAAATTTGATGGGTACACATCCAATATTAAATGTGGATTGAGCTGACTATTGGAAAATATTTTTGTTTTGCTAAAGTCGACATGAAGCGACTAAATCTTTGATAGCAGATATATAAAAATGATCAATTATATCATTTTGGTGTGCGAATAAGGTTTTTTGATGTGTGTTGCAAATATTAGAAGGGTGGTTGAGTGATTATGCATAGTTTCCCTTGTGCATTAAATATTTTGTGATGCAAGTTAGCACAGAGCAGAGCAGAAGTGCAGAATTAGTCAGAAGGATAGAAGATTGTCTATTGAGCCTAACTGGTATTGTAATCAAGCATTTGTAGATGCTACTTTCTCAGTTCAACTTTTTGTTGTAATCCAAATATATTGTAAGGCAATGAGCCTTCCTAATTTTGAGTAATGAACTCTAGGCAGTGTGCCTGAATGCATGTGTGTTCCCCTTTTTCTTCATACTTTTAACAGAGAGTAAATTGTGCATTAACCTCCACCGTGGTTTTTCCCCTAACAGGGTTTCCATGCAAAAATCTTGTTGTTATGGTGTTTTGATTGTTTCCTTTGTGTGCTTACATCTTTACTTTTGTTTAAATGCTATAAATGGTTTAAGATTTGAATTAAAATTTAAATAGTGTTGAACAATGATTCACCCCCCCTCTCAATGTTCCTTGTGTCCAACAATTGGTATCAGAGCAAGGTTCCTCTGCAGAAGTTTAATAGCTTGAGGTGGATCTTGGAATGCAATGGACTATGGTGGTCTTCAACAACATCTTTTGGTGGAACTTGATGATCTTGATCTATCTAAAGTAGAAGTCCTATAATTAAAAGGAAATCTTGAGGATGCTAAAAAATTCATTCAATCATTAAAGGAAAAAATCAATGAGTCAAGAGAAAAGAGGAAGGAACTATGTGATCAGCTAAAGTAGAAATAAAGTAAATGCTTGGAAGATGTTTACTTGAATCAAACCCTAAAAGAAATAACTGAAGAATTAGAAAATATTGCTAGAGACAATGCTACTCTAAAGCTTGAGAAGAAATCTATGGTGATGAAGCTAACTAAGGAGATTGAAGAAAGGAAGAAGAATGAGGAGAATCTGGCCCAATCCTTAAAAGAAATATCTAAAGAATGCAACAGAGTTAATAGTGGATTCATTCAACTAGAGATTGAACTGCAACAATCTAGAAATAATGAACAAGAGCTTGAAATACAAATAGTTATTCTCATAGATGAACTCACTACTACAAATGAATACAAGGAGAAGTTTAGGATTAATTCTGCTAAGCTTGATGAGCTAAATAAAGGACAAAAGGATGCAAATGACAAGCGAGGTCTTGGATACGATAAGGGAGAATGCTCTAAACCTGAACATAAGGATTCCAGACAAATAAATCAGATGAACAAAGATAGAAGGTATCCGATAAGACAACCCAATGCTCAAAATTTTAATGGTAACTACTTTGCTTGTAATAAATTTGGTCACATGGCTTCTCAGTGTAGAAGTAAAATAAATTCAAGAAGTCCATAATTTCTTGGTCAAAGTTTTAGCTGTAATAAGTTTGGTCATAAGTCAATTGAATGGAGAAGTATGTATGTCAGTGCAAGGAATGTTAAATTATACACCTATGGAAGATTTGGGCATATTGCTAATCAATGCAGATAAAAAGGAAATCAATGGAATGAATGGTCTAGACAAAGAAATTCTATGTGTTACACTTGCAACAAATTTGGTCACATTACAAGATTTTGTAGGAATAGAAACATGGATAGAAGAGATCTGGTATACAAAGGTAGAATTTCACAAAAAGATGATAAAGGAAAAGAGAAAGTGAATGTGGAAGAAATAAGAGATCAGATGAAGAAAACATGGGTAAGGAAGAGTGAATCTGATGAAGGAAATAAGCCTGCACCAGAAGCAAATTTTGGTAATTACTATGGAAATTGATCTTAGGCCATTGGCCTAGGGGGAGTTTTTCAAGAAAATACTTTGTCCCCCCTGTCATTAGTTGTGCTAATAATTTACAATTGTATCAGTGATGGGTTGTGTAGAAATTTTTGAAGTAGAAGGTCTGAAGATTAATTCTTCTTTTGCTATTTGAGAAAATAGAGTATCTGGAACACCTAGGGAAAAACATTTAATGTGGTAAAAAGGTTAGGTGTGGGAATTATAAAAGTGTATTTGGAACCCGCATTTGTCACCTTGCATTGAAGAAGAATAAAAGGAGAGCCTCTACAATAGAATTTCATAGGAATAAACTAAATTAGGTAGGGAATTCATCAGGTATTTCAGTTGCTTGTAGAATTCTCACTTAATTTGGTGCTCAGTAGAAACTTGTTCGGTATGAAAAGGAAAATGAAGCAAATCAAAGGAATGGTGAATTTATATGAATATAGTAGTGAGAAGATTAGGGATGTGAGAAATATGTTTTCAGCCGATGAATTGAGATGGCTTGAAGGTGTGAAACACAAAAGTTTGGACATTTGAAGTGAATTTCCCTATTTTGATAGCATGGAAGTTGTTAGGTTTATCCTTAACAGATTGAATGATGAAATTCTAACTCTGGATAAACCCTATCTCATTTCGAAGGAGGTGATTAAGAATCTAACTAGATTATGCGATGTTGGGGATATACCAAAAAAGATGTCGATTCAAAACAAGGAAGTCAAAACCCTAACCGAAGTAACTGGAGATCGGAGGGCTTTGATAATTTCAACGATCAAAGATCTGATAAAAGGTACATTGTGCATGGAATCTCATACAAAATCTTTTTCAAAAATAGGGAAGGCGCAACTTCGGCTGGTGCAATTTACATCTCTCATAAAATGATAATGGAGGATCATTATTTTGACCTGTGTAGATTGCTAAAAGATCAATTGATGGAAAATGTGCAACTAACAAAGGAAGCAGATTACCCCTTCAGGTTTTCCTTGGTCATATGTCTTGTGATGTATTTTCTGAATTTCTTTCCATAGATCAATAATGTTTCAAGATTAGGATGGTGTGGTCAAGAAAAGGATTCAAGAGTTGCAGCCTGAGTATACAAAAAGTTTATTTCACTAGAAACAACCTTGTGGACACTTTTTGGAAAGTGAAGGATTTAACCAAATGCAGACTGGAGTAGTTAATTGAGGTTTTGAGAAAAGGAGAGAAATTAGAAGAGGTAATCACAATTTTGGAATCTCTCATCCAGATTATCAACTAGACATCTGAAAAACAATAACTTGATCTTAATCATTGCGATTTTAGTAGAAGCTTGGAGGAAATTTCTTTTGGAAAGAAAAGATAAGTACAAGATAATTTTATGACTCGAGTAGCAGTTGTATTTCTTCAAATTTTGACCCAACTTTTGAATTAGAAAGGAGGGAGATCCAAAATATGTTTTTCATTGATGTCAAAGGGGGAGAGAGAGCAGTGAAAAATTCCTTATCATTCTAAGGGGGAGTTGTGTTTTGAAATTTTGAAGTCTTGCAACATAATCATATTGGTTTCAATACTTAGTCATTTTTCACGAAGTGTTGCCATCAATGCCAAAGGGGGAGATTGTTTGCATATGGCTTCTAGTGTTGTCATTGATGGAAACCTAAGTCATTCTTCTGGTTCACAGATCAAGATTTGTTCATACCAACAAGCACAATAAAGAACATAGTATTATCAAAAGTGTGAATGAAGAATAGGGTATCTGGTTAGTATGTCGATTTTTATGCTTCACCAAATTATCATTTTGAGTTGTGGATCTAGGGGAAATTTGTTAAGTATCTATTTTATCTTATTGTTAAGTTTTGTGATGTCCCATTAATCAGTGTATAAGTTAGGAGATCTGACAGGATGATTTTTTGTTTATTAGCTCACAGAGGTCAACTTGATGTATGTAGCGTGTCATAGATGTATAAGGAATAATTTTTTAAGTTTTTTTGTGTTCACAAATTTTTATTTGGGTCCATAGCATAGCATTAGCTAACTTTGATGGGTACACATCGAATATTAAATGTGGATTGAGCCAACTATTGGAAAATATTTTTGCTTGGATAAAGCTGACATGAAGCGATTGAATCTTTGATAGAGGATATATATAAATGAACATTATATCATTTTGGTATGCGAATAAGGTGTGTCGATCTATGTTGCAAATATAAAAAGGGTGATCGAGCAATTATGCATAGTTTCACTTGTGCATTAAATATTTTGTGATGCGAGTTACAACAGAGCATAGCAAAAGTGCAGAATCAATCAAAAGGATAGAAGATTGTCTACTAAGCCTAACCAAAATTGTAATCAAGAATTTGTAGATGCTACTTTCTCAATGCAACTTTTGTTGTAATCCTTGAATATATTGTAAGGCAGTGAGCCTTCTTGATTTTGAGTAGTGAGCTCTAGGTAGTGTGCCTGAATGCATGTGCATTCCCCTTTTTCTTCATACTTTTAACATAGTGTAAATTGTAGATTAACCTCCACCATTGTTTTTTACCTAACTAGGTTTCCACGTAAAAATCTTGGTGTTATGGTGTTTTGATTGTTTCCTTCATATGATTGAATCTTTACTTTTGTTTAAATACTATAAATGGTTTAAGATCTAAATTAAAATTTAAATAGTGTTGAACACTAATTCAACCTCCCCTCTTAGTGTTCCTTCAGTTCAACAAAGGGGATTCATGTAAAGAGGTGAAAATATGGTTTATATCAATAGTTTCATGTGCAATATTTTTCCTTTTTAATTAATATAGGTATCTTGGTCTATCATAGTATTTTAATACACTTGATACTTTGTGAGAAATATTAAGGGTGTTATTGTGTATGGGCAATGGTTTGATAATTTACCTACCATTGTATTGTTATTTATCTTTAATTATCTAATAGAAAACCACTAAGAACACCCCCATTGTCTAATGGAGTATAAAGTGAAGAGGAAACACCTTCTCTTATGAAATCAACCATTACTATGCATTATTCAGTTATGATTCTCTTGGATTATGATATAATTCTAGTAAAAATAATTTTAGCCATCTTATGTTTGTATACAGCTATGGTTTTAGGGATTAGACTTGAATTAATATTAATAGCATCAGTGGTATATATTAAGCTTTATTGCTTGCAAATTTGAAGATTTATCAATGTTTTTATTAGAAAAAGAATGAAACAAGGGTCCTAAATTATTACAAAAAATTTAAAAGGAAAACCAAAATAGGAAAAAATTGGTGAGAAAAAGTAGATCAACAACCCAAAAGAAGCTAAAATAAGTAACAAATGTGAAATGGAAACAAGTGTTGAAACCCTTTAACAATGTTGTGAGGGACCAAAAATCAACAAGCAATACAACAACACAATTGCATGAGTAGACCGAGATAAATGTATACCCTTTATTTGGGCACGAGAATGTGAAACATGCATCGAAAGACCTTAATTCCTATGTTGAAAAATAGTCCAAGAAAACTCATCACCTTCACCACTAGATAAAGGAGAGAGGGAGAACTCATTTTCAAGGAGTGATAGGGAGTAAAATCATGAGAGGATGTATAAATCATAATATTAGTTCATCAAGGAGAAATTGGGCAAGCCACATGAGGTTCCCTAAAAACACCACTAGGAACCAAAACGGGATTATTAATAGTTGGTGGAATGGGAGGAACAAGAAAAAAATCCTCTACAACCGCAAGACAAATAGGAACCTCAAAATCAATGTCAACCTCAAAACCTAGAAGTATAAGTAGATTAGGATTAGCATTCATCCAATAGGAGGAGAAACCTAGTGACAAGTTGTAAAGCACAAGTAACATCAAAAACCAATGCCCTCATCATCCAATTATTAGTGCTACAAACCATCACCAACTTATAAAAAATTATCCACTAGGAGAGGAGAAGATATTTCTAATTCCACCAAAATTCAAGCATAATTTTCTAAAATCTTTACATCAACAATCAAAAAGTGTGCTAAAGTTGTTCAAGGATATTTTTCTAAGGGTTATTGAAGCTTTATTCACTATTTGGGACACTTTGTAGAGAAACAAGACACTTTATGAAAAAGTGGGACACTTTGCAAAAAAAGGGGACACTTTGCAAAAAAAGGGGACACTTTGTGGAAAAAGGGGACATTTTGCACAAAAAAAAGGGATGCTTTGTGAATTTTTCTTCTAGGGTCCTAAATATATATAGAAATTCATAATACATAACATACATTCATAAAAACAAAGCTAAAGTGCATAAGAATTAACTCACCTAATGTTGAAGGTCGCCCCGAGCTACCTCCTCCCACAGGCACTCGAGTCTCAAAGGAACATACTCTCAAATGCTTGGAATTCTCACTCACTCTCAAACAAAGTCAAACTGCAAGAAAGTAAAAATACAAAATTATTATGAATTACTTCACTTTTTCCTCTTATATATGCTTAAATTAGGTCTTTTGCATATTAGGGTTAAAAGTGCTTTTCATTCAAACTAGCATATCGAGGGCTAGAGAACTCCATTTTCGATGCCCTTTATTGCATTGGAATTGTAGTTCCACTCCCATTCTCATTAAATGTTTATCACTATGTGGTATGATACTTGGAAATGCCCTATGATATGACTTATCTAATTCGATGTGGTTAGACTGCTACCTTGATTCTACCTCCTTAAAGGAAGTGAAATCAAGGGGGGCATACGTTTACACTCGAAATTGATTTTGTAAAGAAGTCAGATAAGAGGACTTTTTAACAACTAAGAAATATGTGTTGTAGGATGCGGTTCCTAACATTGTGGTTTTGTAGATATCTACTATGGTGGCTTCATTCTCCCATGCTCGCAAATCAATTCATATGAGTATCCTTTTATGAAATGAAGTTTATTGTTCGAAGTCCTTTAGCTTACATATACACATAGAGTCATATGGGTGCTAAAGTGGGGGATAAATGTGGCAAAAAAAATTATACTCCCTTCCTTTAGATGGTACAATTCCTTACTTAATTTGGACCCATTTTGGTACCCTTGCATTTGTGTCCCCTTTAAGAGATCATTAATAGGCCCCTAAGACCCTTTATTTTGGATCTTAAGGCTTATTTCAACTAAAATCCTGACAAAATCAACAAAAGTATTAAATTTTGTAACAACACATCATTGGACCACCACAAAAAACTAGGGTGGGACTCATAGGCCACCTTGGGTGTATGAGTCCCCCTAGGTGGGACCCATATGCCATAAGTGGCATATGAGTTATGTGTGGCCCATTTTTTGGGTTTGAGTGGGAAATTCAAAATTTTGGTTGATGTCGGCCTTTGAGATCTAAATAATGGTAAATTAGGTGTGTTTCCTATATAAACAAGCTTTCAAGACATTTTTTTCATCTAGACAAATAAATTCAAGATCTAAGCATTCACAAGCACTCAAGCATTCTTTCAAAAGAGCATTCAAGAGCAAGTAGAAAGTAAAGTTGAAGTCTTAGAGCAACATTATAGTGTGTTTTTAGGTCTGCAAGCTCACTTTCATTCAATATCTAGCATTTGCAAGGATTGATTATGGTTGCCTATGGTGAATCATGATGGATTCTAGGTTGGGGAGATGCAACTAGCCATCAAGCCAAGCCTAATGACATTTTTCCTTAGCGATTCCATCCTCCATTATCACTCTAATTTTAACCTAAAGGAAGGTACATAAATTATTATGGCTTATTAGGGTGATTAGGGATCTCCCAAAAGTGAATCATTCATCTTCATATTTCAATCATGCATATTATTCTAGCACATTAGGATAGGGTTGCAATGCATTTTAGATTTCCTAATCTTAGATACACTTAAGGTAAGGGTTTATCTTAACATTTACATTGAAGATCCATTGTTTCTATTAAGGTTTAACTACCGAACTAGGGGTTTGACCAAGGAAAACCCCCCATAAGAAAAATCAATACTATATTCTATTTTACAGGAATTTTTATAGGTTCAGATCCAAAAATTAGATTGGGAAGGAAGACAAAGGATTAGAGAGTAGATCTAGACTTTGAAATTTTGAAAAAGTAGAATGGGATTGATATGCCACAAGTGGCATATGAGTCTTAGTATAGGAAATTTTGTAGATTTATGAAGATCTAAAGTCAACATTGTGAGATTCCTATTTTAGTCCAGAAACAGGTGTTGCCACAATAGTGTGTCTCGCTTTTGGGACATGTTGATTTTTGCTTGAAATCACTTTTTTTAGAAAAAATAATGATTTTAGCCTTGAGAGGTTCCATTTAAAAGGTTTTAATTGAAGAGGGATAGGTAAGACCCCCTTAGATCAAACCCCCTTGGATAGAACCTCTCTAGTATTAAATCATACCCACAATGGAGTATCCTTCCCACCTATGAAAATGATAGAAAAAACACATTTTCTTTACCTTTTGATGGATTTAAAAATATCATTTAGAAATGACCTTTTGCAAGATTGTATCCCTTGAAACAAGCTTTCCAACAAGTATACTTTTGATATTTTTTAATTTTATTTTGTATTTAATTTTTTATTTTTACTGAACATAGGTTTTTTTCCAAACATCAAGCTCTTTGTTCTAAAAAGGTTGAAAAATAGTAAACCATTGTAGAAAAAATTCAAAAAATACCATTCCCCTAGGTATTGATGTCCTTGTTTCACTAAAGAAAGGAAAAATGGATTTTTATATATACACAACAAGTTAGGCTGTACAACACACATGTATATCCAAATTATAGTTACAATAACTTTAAAAATTAATTAAAAATATATATATATGTAACAAAAAACTATGAAAAAATATCCTTTCCCTAGATTTTGATGTTGAGAATCTATATTTCAAAAATTAGAATTTCATCCTTTATAGAAAAAAATTATGTTGTACGACACAAATGTTACTTTCTAAAAATGTTACTTTCTGTTTAAAACTAGTTATTAAAGGAGATGTTGAAAGATTCATTATTTATTTTGATATTTTTTAAAATATATATATTTAAAACCTATACACACAGATTTCCACAAATCACTAGTTTGCATCATCTTCAAATTCTTAATGGTTTAGATGCTATAGGTCTTAGAAGATGAAGATTTAGTTAAAAATATTGATGTAAATGTTTATCTTGGGAAAAAAGTGAGAGATAGTATTGTGATTTCACCCAAACCCTAGACTAGGACTAATATTCCCAACCTGGCGTATGAGTCCTAGTGTACCATAAAGTTTACATTTTCAAAGTTTTAGAGCTTGTTCCAAGCACATTCAAGTTTCCAAGTGCACCTTTGTGTTTTCTCAATTTGTTATTCCATATTTAATTCATTTCTAGGTCATTTATTGTAGTCTTGTATATCATTGAGTTTCATAATTAGATCTTTCATATTACTAGTCTTTCCAAGTCCTAGCTTGGTGGTGAACCCTTCTTTAGTCATTAATCATACCCTAAGACAACCATTAGCAGATCTCTTTCCCTCATTACATTCTTAGATTGAGATATTTAGGGTTTCCTTGAGTGAAACAAGAGTGTGAAGTAGGAACCCTATCTCCTCAAAGATAGAGAGCCCCTATTTTTGTTGTTTTAGAATCTTACAAGGATGATGAAGATGCATTCATTTTAACTTTGGAAAGTTTTTCATGTGAGAATAGAAGGTTTATTTACCTAGATGCATCTTTTATATGACCTCAAACAAACTTTTTTACAAAAGTACATGAAACATACAAAGGATGTAAGGTATAATTTTAGGTGGTAATTGTTATTTACATATTTTTGGTTGTATTAGAATTAAAATAAAATATTTTGATAGTAGAGTTAGTGGATTTTATGGTATTTTCATATCATAGGATTACTAAATAATATTCTATTTTTGACAAAACTAATTTATGTGGGTGTTTAAGTTTTGTTCTCCAAAGAAGGTGTTCAAATTTTGACAATTGTTATGGTGATTTCAAGAGGTAGTAAATTAAGAACATTGTTTCATCTTGATTCACACATAATTGAGTATAATATTAATTATATTAAGAAAATATCTAGTTCATTGGATAAAGAGATGGAATCTTCTTCAATAGATGATCATAGTTTTTGGGTAACTAAGGGTATTGCCTATTGAATATAAGTTACCTAAAAGAAAATATAATGTTATGGAAAGAAATAATAGGACATAGAAGAGAGAAGAGTTTACAAATCTTGGATAATAAAAACCTAGTTGGAGGGCTGATTGATTCTAATCTAAAATTGGATTTCCATGAGCATTGATATGGAAAATAAAATTACATTAAATTTTACTCAAGTAATTATAAATCTTATGGGATTTTTAATATAATTTATTTGGTGCTATTGAAAATTTTCTATGATTGTGAAATATATTTATTATGTTACATTTAATGATGACTATAGCAAAAGAACATGTGTTTATTTTCATAAGATTAAATTGAAATTTTTTAGTCAAATTACAAAATTTAAATTCTAATGATAGAATTACATGCTAGAAAGAAAATAATTTTTTTTAAGGACTAAAAATGGTGGTGAATATTTTGAAACATTATTTAAGGATTGTTGCATTTAAAAATAAAAGAAAACTCCATATTCTGCATAGTAGAATGGTGTTGCAAAAATTCAAGATGAGATTGATGGACAAGGTTAGGATTATTCTTAATGGAGCTAGTTTGGAACAAGTTTTTGGGCCAAGGATAAAAAATGTGTATGGAGACATAGTTTGGCTAAAACCAAACATTGAGATATATTAGGATTTTTGGCTATGAGGCATACATGTATATGTTCCAAGGGAGAAGTGAATAAATTTGGATAAGGATATGGAGCGTATCTTCATCATTTAAAGTTATGGTGTTAGAGGCTATGATATTTGGTATTTTTTTGCATAAAATGCAATATACATTAGAAATTTGGTTCTTACAAAAAATAAGTCTTCTTCTATTGTATTGTAGGAAGAAAAAATTGAATAGGAAAATGTGATCCAACTTTACTATATACCTAAGAAAGTTGAGTTTAGGTCCTAATTGAGAAAATAATTTGAGGAGATCCCTTCAAGATTTGAATATTAAAACTAGGAGAAAGAACCTCCAACTCAGCTTGTTTGAAGCTCTACAAGGCATAGACAACTTCCAAAAAAATGTTTACCTAATGATTGTCCATATGTATACATTTTATTAATACTATTGATGAATCCAAATCAATACAAGAGGCATTATATATGAATGAAAAATTCATAGAAAATTCCTATAGGTGAAGAGATGATAGATTTATAGAACATACACAAGGCTTGACATCTTTTCCTAAAAGACACAAATATGTTGGTTGAAAATGGGACTTCAAAAAGAATATTAGTTTAGGTCATAGTTTTCGGAAGGACAAAGTGTTTTTGTTTTCTAAAGGTTACTCCAAGGTAAATAAGGTGGATTGAAATGAGGTTTTTTCTACTATTTCAAAACATAATATCTAGTATATTCTTATTTCTTATTGCTACAAATTATGACTCAAAGATCAAATAAATGGATGTTCTAATTACATTCATTCATGGTGTGCATGAAGATATTGTTATGACATAACTAGATAATTTCATGGTTAAAGGTAAAAGAAAATCAAATTTTAATATTGAAGAAATTGTTGTATGGCTCAAAAGAGAGTCCTAGAATGTATTTCCAAAATTTTGATAAATATGTGTTGAGCTAGGGATTTAACAATTATAAATTAGATAAAAAAAAATTATTATAAATCAAATGGTGACAATTTCTTGATTATTGATTTATGTGTTTTGATTATATTATATGTTAATTGTAAATGGAAAAAATTGATTTAAAAAATAAAGTCTCAACTTCCAATTAGATTCGTGATGGACTTAGGTGTACGAAAGCTCATTCTTGGGATAAAAATAAAAAGAGATAGAGAGAATATAATGCTATGGATTTTCTAAATTATGTCAATTTAGTTTGATATAGTTTTAACATGTAGGATTATATAGAATATTGTGTCTCCATGTGATATTGGAAATGAAGTTATTTATTACATATTTTCCTACATCTCCTAATCAAGAAGAAATGAGTAGAGTGTCTTACAAAAGTTTAATTATAAGTCTAATGTATGACATGGTTTATAGTAGACTACACATTGCCTAAGAAATTGGAGGTCTTTGTATGTTTATGACTAATCCTTGATGGATTATTTGGGATGCTATTATGAGACTCTTCAATTATTTGAGGTACTTTGAAGTGTTACTTGTGTTATGATGGTAATTTGATAGGATAAACAAATTATCTCGATATTCATGCTATCTATGGAATCAGACTTAGCAAGTGATGTTGATATAAAAAGATCCAAAAATTCCTATAACTCTACTATATTGTGTGGTAAAATAATTTGGATGAGTAAATGATAGGACGTGGTGAAGTTGTCTACTAGAAAGTATTATTTATGATACTAACTAATTCCTATAAATAATCCATTAAACTTTATATATTATGTTAGGATATTAGGATGAACTAGGGGTAGTAACTATTTATTGTGATAGTAAAAGTGTAAGTTTTTTGGAAAAGAATCCAACATTTCATGCAAAAACCAAGCACATAGGTGTGTGGTATCATTTTGTGGGATATATGGTTGAAGATGAAATTTTTATATTAGAGAAGGTAGAAGCCTTCAAACAATTTATAGATTCGATAACCAAGCCAATGAAATAGAGAAGTGGAGTGATGTTAAGATTCTATGGGATAGTCTACCCCTAGCATTTAGATTACATGATGATCATTAAGGTATATTTCCCTGTGGTTATTCCAAGGTGTTTAAAAAGTGGGAGAATGTTGGGAAATTATGTATCTCAACTTTGAAAATTTCCTGTCCTCATGAGCCTAGTTGGCCAAAGCTTAACTTTGATGACTCGGCCAAACCTAACCCAGGTTGGGAAGGTGGGGGTGGGGTCATTCATGACCACAAGGGGAATTGAATCTTGGCATATGTGAGCAAATTGGGGTTTCAATCATCTAGTTTTTTTGAGGTGGCAGTGGCCTTCTATGGCATACAAATTACCACACAAGTAGGGCTCTCAAACTTGGTTATTGAAGGGGACTCTAAGAACATGACTCTCATGTTGATAGGGAAAGCCTTTACCTTCTGGACACTCTAGGACCTCGTGGCCTCATCTTGCAATCTCATGATTTCTCTTGGGAATTGTAGAGTTATTCACATGTATAGGAGCAACAATAAAGCTGCTAATGTGTTAGCAAATCTTAGATCTTTTACTCCAAATTTAGTAATATGGGATAATATCCTCCATATCCCAAGTTAGGTGCTTGAATTAATTTAACATGATGCTAAAGTACTATCCAAATGAGATTGAGATGGATATGATGTTAGCTCTTATTGATAGTTTCCATGCTCTTCAATTTTGGAAACATAAGTCCTCTAATCAATCTTTTCATATTTACATTTACTTGTGGCTCTAGTTTTCATATAGCCATTTCTACAATTGGTGTTGCCTTGCTTCGAAATTTATGATTTTAGCTATGGGGAGGATTTGGTTTAGGATGAACCCACCAACTACGATGGATGGAAGCAAGAAAATGAGTTTTGGGTCATTCTGGAATAGGAAAGTTGTCTTTGTTTAGGGAGGGGATGCTAGGGAATGACCCTAAGATTTCTTTGTAGTTCGTTAATTCTTGGGTGGACAAAACTGTTATTATTGGAGGGGTCTCCTTCATGGTGACTACTGAGCTAATTGCAAAGGTGATGAGGTTCTCTCTAGAAGGGATCTGCATTCCTCAAAAGTCAAAAAGCCATTACCAAGAAGACATGAAACATTTTTTGAAATAGGTCAAGAGGATGAATAGATTGTAGAATGGCTTTAACCATGCGGACATGCCTGGTGTCTAGAGAAAATTTGTTGAAGTCCTCATGAGTTATGTTATGCTTGAAGGGAGTTTCTGCAACTTCCATGCTCATCTTTTCCCTATGCTTAATCATCTTAGGTATAATGTCAAAATGAACTTCCCCTTTTGGCTTCTATCCTCACTTGAGCAATCTATTAGAAGTG
Source organism: Sequoia sempervirens (assembly GCA_007258455.2). Taxonomy (NCBI): domain Eukaryota; kingdom Viridiplantae; phylum Streptophyta; class Pinopsida; order Cupressales; family Cupressaceae; genus Sequoia; species Sequoia sempervirens. Next base: position 11,552 of record VDFB02237497.1, on the reverse strand, counting down.
TACAAGCTAAATGTAAGACATTACCCATCCACTAGTGCCTTATTTATCATGTCTATAAGTTTCATTATGCATTGCTTCCCTCCCCTGATTCTATTCGAAAGAACACTTTAACCATTCATGACCCGACCAATCCCTCTGTGGACCCCAACCCCTCTATTACTCTAGAAGAAACCCCTCTTGCCATCTGCCATAGCACTCGAGCATGGAGTAAAGTCCCTATGAATAAAAAACCCCTGCTAACCCCATAAAACACACCCCTTTGTTGGAATCCACACCTATTTCTACTTCTAGGTCAGTGGAGTCTGACAACTCAAATGATGAGTCATGGTATCCCACCCTAGACAACTCTCCTTTGCACTCTTATTCTCATGCAAATTTATCTAATGTTCCTAACACCCCCTTGTTTCTAACCCTAAGACTCAAAATTCTCCCAACCTGTGCATCAATTTGGTGGAAACTAGAACTAAACCTAGGTTGATTCACATCTCTATTGACCCCCTTGGTAAAAATATCAATGAAATTTCAAAGACAATCAACATGCAGAAGGATATCACGAAGTGGATTTTTGGCTGGAGTTGATCACGACTAGAGAAAGAATCCAAATTCTATAGGTAAGGTTCTCAAGCAATAGGTCTAGTGGCTAGTGGAGGTGGAGAACAAGGAGCACTAGGACATGATTGCCTCTTTGGCCAGGTCATTCGAGAAGTGGGAAAGGTGGAGAAAAGAGCTAGAAGATTTGTGTTTCATTGTTGGTACTAAGGAAGAAAAAAATAATTTGTTAACTAAGATTGCTGCTATCCATCAGAACCAGGAGAAAGCCATGCAATGCCTCAGGGTCATCATTGATTAAAGTAAAGAAATTATGAAGAAAAATGCCCTCATCTTTCAGGTTTTTTAGGATGAATTAAGGAAGTGTCAGGGGAAATGGGTTGTGGATGGTCCAAAGGATGGTCATATGTAGAATAAGAGGGGTAAAATGGTGGATACCTTGTCTCATGATGTCTTAGTGAATACTCATGCCATTCAACAAGGCTTGTGATTTTTGAGAAGAAGCTCCAATTTCTATCTCAGGAATGTAATGTGATCACTGGTCTCAAGTTTTTAGGAGATATGTAAGTGTCCTATGGTTCTATGCTGGTCACAACTCTGTGTTCTTTTGTTTGTTGTTTTGTTGGTTGAATTGTTTAAGCTTTAGTTATTGTTTTATGCTTTTTTGGTTTCTCACTTCTCATGAGTTCCTCATCTGACTCTATAGCTATTTTGTAATGAGTACTAGCCCTTCTAGTTTTAATCTAATCAAAACTTTGAAAGTGTCCTAATATTATTTATTTATTATACAATACTTTCTTGTGATTATTTGGCATATTTTATAATATATTTTATTTAAACTTTGTGATCTACCTAAAATGGGTCATTGAAATATGTGCAAGGAATTTGGTGGCATGTGTTATTACTTTGTTGCATTAGTTATATACTATTATATGGTGAATATATTTAGTAAATTTGGAGAACCTCTCTTTGGTGATATTTTATGAAAAGTTATGAGGGAATCTTATGACAAGTAAGAGCTAAGAATAGAGATATTTTCTTTAGAATCTTGACCATACATGAATTAATTTATTATTTTCGTATAGTTCCTATTTTGAGATGGTTTATTATGATGACATAGGTTCCTATGTTGAGTGGGTCAAATTGAAAATTACATGTGATCAATTGACTTACTATCTTTAGTAATTTTATTAGAATCTTCAAAATTGTTGGATTTTTGAAGCATAAATTGGGATCCATATTTCCAAAGGTTTGGAACATGGTTTTGTAAAAAAAATCAACTTGGTCATATGTTTGTAAGAACTAATACTTAAGAAATTGTATTTTATATTAGTTTTTTGTGGGAATATAGATTTTGTTGGAATACTACAAAATTATTCTAAGTTTAGTTTCTTGTGAAATACTTCTATAAATAATTTTATTGAAAGTGTGATCTAAGCTCTTTTAGATTTTAAAATGCACATTGTGTAGGGTTTTTGGATTGTGTTTTTTTTCTCCTAAAAGAAAATTTCCCACATAAATCACCATGTCATGGTTATATTTTTATAAATTTATGCATGTGTTTCTTCATTTTATATAACAAACTAAAGTTATATTTAAATCACTCCCTTCAATATTATCATAGAATTTTTTTTCACCCACTTTGCTTCCTCGTAGTGTCATAATAACATTTATTTTCCTATCTAGAAGAATATTTTTTAATACGATTTGTTTGCTAAGGGAACTTATGACCTTAACATTCCATAAGAGAACCTTTAACTCTATAGAGATGGACGTAATATTCTCTTCTATTATCCCAATAGAATATCCACAATAACTATGCACATTATTACTCTAATTTATTAACTAATTTCATCCCTTAATTTAGTCCATGGTTTCTCTTTCTCCTATATCTAATTTTTCTAGTTTGACATAAAAGAATGTGTAAGAATTTTTTTCTAAAAACTTTTGCACCCAAACCTCCTGGCCATTAGATTTTTTCCTCAAAGTTCATATTATATTTCTACTATGTAGCATCATAATTAAATTTTAATCCACCACTAACATTACTACTACACTATATGGTGTTTTTTTGGAATCTTTAAGTGATATTAAAATTGATTTTATAGGTATACAATAATGTGCAATAAATTTAACAAGTATGACTATAATGTTATTTTAAATAAATTTGTCTATGATATGGATTATTCTTCATTAACAACATGTATTTGTAGTGACCAATATTTTTATGTTTTAGATTTATATTTATAATGTAATAGTATTTTTATAAATGATTTTTTTATGTATATTTTGTATTCATGTAATCTATTTTTATTAACCAATATTTATTGTATTTTAATTCTTTTTTTATAATTATTTTCTCTAATTTCTATATCAATCAAAGTTTATTTTAATTATATTTTTAAATATTTCGTTATTCTCAAATTATCTTATGGAAATATTTTATAGTTAGTAAATAAACCAACCAAATTTGTTAAAAAATTTAAATTTTATTTAATTGTAAAAATGTGATTAATTTAATATTTTATTTTATTTTTAAAAATATGACAAATTTTAAATTTTTTGTTTCATTAACAAATTTAATATTTGGATCTTTATTTTTTGTCATTTATTCTTATAATTATTCTATTTTGTTATGCTATTTGAAAATTTTCCTAGTAAAGGAAAAATATAAAAAACAACATTATATTTGTATAATTTGAGGAATGTTTTTTAACTCTAAATTTATGAATAGGTATGATTAGTTTGTAATTTATTTGAAAATTTATTGTTTATGTGTAATGTTGAATACTATTTAGATATCCTAGTTGAATTTAATATATTTGATCTTAACAAAATGTATCTTACTTTGTCCTTTTCAAAATTTCTTATTCTTACTTCATCTCACAAATTATTTAAAATTTAAAAGAGTTGTTAGATTAATTTAAATCATTTACATATTTGATAGTGTATTATAATTGTTACCATAATAAATGTTATCATTATTAACATATACAAATTATAATTTAGTAATAAGAAAAAATAGCTTAAACAGTATTATATATACATTGAATTTATATTTTTTCCATTTAAATATTCTAAAAATATTTATAGAAATATTTGAACAATTTTTTAAAATATAATTATAGTTAAGATATTTTCTTAAATTTCTATGATATCTATTAACTATTATATTAAAAAGTTAAAATTGTATTTTAATTAAAAAATTAATTATGATTATACCATATCTATAAATATTTTAAACTCAAAACAATCATGTCTTCAACTATAAATTTATAATATAAGATTAAAAATAATTATCCTCAACTTACAAATGTCTTTATCTTTAACTTCTTGGAAAAGAGATTTTATCTTTAAACTAAAACATGATTTAATAGCATGATTTGTCAAGTCATTGTAAAGATTGACAAAGAAAGTTGAAATATCTCATTGTTGTAGAACAATATATTATCTCAAATAAAATAAAACATTAAAAAGATTTCAAAGAAACAAGTAAGAATATAATATCATGAATTCTTTTTGTATCATATTTAAATACAGTACTGCTTAGAAAGTAATTCGCTTTCATTAAGTATTGCCCACTCAAGAATTTTGGAATATGCTTGCCCAAATTGACCCCTTTTCATAAGAGTTGTTACACCTGCATCAATCTTTGAAGGGTAAGAAGGTCCTCTGCCCTTGCAGATTTTACATGGTTTCAGTATATTTGTATCATGGAGGGGAATGAAGGGTAAATATGAAGCTCAGAAGAAAAAAACATTGGTCACAGGTAGAAAGAAACAGTGATGAATAGAAGAAAACACCTAAAACTTCTTTGTACTTCAACAGGAACCTAAACTAATCCCACTAAGAAAAAGAGAACTTGAAATTAATTTCAAATGCCTCATAGTTATTCATCAACTTGCCTTACTGTTTACTCATCAGCTTTCCAAATCACATCTACAAAAACTATTTGCAATGACGAGCACAGGATTTTAACAAAGAATAAATTTTAATTTCTTCACTTTTTAACGGCTCGTTATTTATTTTTTAACTATTTTTGATGAGATCATGATTTCAACTCACATACGAGCATGACAAGGGAAGGGGGAACACAAACAAAGCATCCATCAAGCCTCGGGGGAGGGGACCGCATGCGAGGTGTCCTGTAAGATCCCTTAAGCATTTAACAATTATTTTGCACATTTAAATGCTTTTTCACTGTATTGACTTACAGGACCAAGAGCTTAGAAAATTTTAAAAGGAAGCTTCTCAGATACCCACATAATTTGTTGTGGAGAGAGAAGAAGCTGTTGGTGACATGGCTAACAATTTTTTATTCATAAACTCCAATTCATGCTTGATCCCAAGCCTTGCATTTCACATGTGATGGCGGAAAGCTAACTTCTAAATCAAATAAACATATGTAGGTATGTCATGCCATAAGACGGCTGGTTGGCTAGGTGCAGTTGGAAGCGACTTATTCTATGACACAACTGTATATAAAAATGGGAATTAAATGAATATATGCTGTTGGGTTTTCTGTAATGGAGAGCTAGAAATCATGAAAGTGGAAATCAGTGAGTGAATAGAGTCTCTATAGTTGTAGAAAGGTGTATAGATATTTTTATACAGATATTTTATGAATTAAGATGAAGAGAGAAAAGAATGAATAAACAAAGAAGTGAACCCTATTGGGCAGCAGAGAAAGTGGTGTTTAAAAAAGAGAGAATATGTAGGGGTTCGAGTGGTTTAGTGTTAGATGCAGGGCGAGGTGTTTAAAAAATGAATGAATATTTAGGGGCTCGAGTAGTTGTGGAGGTAGAAGTGGAGATAGTTGAGATTAGAGAGCGTTGGGAGTCGAGGAGGAGGAGAGGAAAGAGACAAGAACGCGGCCCATGCCCCACTTGCCCACGCGCAGGCTGCCCCACTGCCACAACCCTAATTTCTGTCCGAACCAAACAACCTTAAAAAAACCATGGTATTGGGCAAAAACGAGTGGTTTTTGATTTTTTAATTGAACTCGGGCTTTATTTGTTTTGTCCCGTTCACGATGCTTTATTTTTAATTTTTTTACTTATAGCTCGGGGGTGCTGGTCTCTTATTCCTGTTGCTGGGCGAGAGAGATCAATGGGATTTTGAGTCTGGCAAGAGTCGAACCTGTGACATGAGGGCACGGGAAAAAATTGAGAGATTCTGAGCTTGCGAAGCGCAAGGCTCCTCCAACGCACGCCACAGGCAGGCTTGTTATACCTGGGCAGAAATTCAACTGGTAGTCGAAGGATGCCGGTTCGGTTTCGATCCTGGGTACGGTGGACAGTCAATGTAGTCCTGCCCTAACAGGGAATTAAATTAGTGTACTGAGACTCCAAGGAATAATTAAAATTATTCTGCAAGGGAATTAGTGGGAGGAAGAGAGAGGAGGATAGGAGAGGGGTTGGTTTTAGTTTGTAGAAGTGAATTTCAAACGCAGAGCTGGCTAACCGGTGGTGGGCAGGGAATGTGGGCATGCCGGGTGTGGATCCCGGCGGGGCGTCCGGCCATGGACCAGGCCCGGGTCATGGGCACGCCTCTGCTCATGCCCACGGTATGCAATCCAGGGACCTGCAGAATACTTCGGAAGACGAGAACAGCGGCAACAGCGGGCTGAAGAAACGCGGTAGGGGCGAAAACAGTAATACTGTCAATAACAATAACAATAAGGACGACGGGCAGCACTCGGGCGAGGGCGGAGAAGGCAACAGGCGACCGCGCGGGCGGCCACCGGGCTCCAAGAATAAGCCGAAACCGCCGATAATTATTACGCGCGACAGCGCTAACGCACTGCGCGCTCACGTTCTGGAAATCGCCAACGGGTGTGATGTTGTGGAGAGCGTGGCGACGTTTGCGCGGAGAAGGCAGCGCGGTATTTGTATTTTGAGCGGCAGTGGAACGGTGACCAACGTGACCCTGCGCCAGCCAACGGCGCCCAACGCGATCGTCACTCTGCACGGGCGGTTCGAGATCTTGTCTCTCTCCGGCGCCTTTCTGCCTCCACCCGCGCCGCCCGGCGCCACGGGTCTGACCATTTATCTCTCGGGTGGGCAGGGCCAGGTTGTGGGAGGGAGCGTGGTGGGCGCACTTCTGGCCTCCGGACCGGTTGTGGTCATCGCTGCTACCTTTATAAATGCTACCTATGAAAGGCTTCCTTTGGACGAGGAGGAACCGCCGATGCAGTTGCAGGGCCCGAACGCGGGCGGTCCTTCGCTTCAATCCTCTGGTCTGACGGCCTCGCAGGCTCAGCAGATGACGGATCCCTCTGTTAACATGCCCATCTATAACGTCCCTCCTAATCTGCTGACCAACGGCCAACTGCCTCATGACGTTTATGCCTGGGCTCAGGCCCGCCCGCCTCCGTATGTTTAGTACCTTTCTGTCAGAACGCACAACCGCCGCCCGGAGGAGCCTTCCTTTAAACCGCCGGTCAATCGGCTGCCTTGCCTTGTTGCCCTTTGCCCTTGATGACCTTTGTAAGGTCAGCAAATTCAAATAACTCAAAAAAATGAAGGAGATTTATGTACAAATTATAACCCAGAGTTGTATTGTGGTTTATTCATTTTTATTTTCAGGTTGGGTTTCGTGGTGATTGGGTGATCACCGGCCTGAACATGAGCTAGAAGAAAAACATATTGTTAGCTTACTTGCTGCTGCATCTCAGGTCTAATGAAAAGGTTTCTTTTGTTTTCGTTAATCCTTTGTAAAGCTTGTTAGATCTAATTTTAATTCAAATTTCCTATCTTCTGAAATGTTGTGGATGTGGCTTCTGTGAGTGGAGAATACACCACTCTAATTTCGTTGCTTGATTTTCTTTAAGTAATTTTCTTGGGACTGTGAAATGTTAAATAGCTGCAGATTTCTTCTGCCTTTTTTTTTTTAATAATATCTGGAACTCGAAACCATGATGTTGATGATTATGATTGTGAGCTGCGCAGGCTTATGTCTCCACCATTAATTATTCTCTGTATTAGTGTACGAATTTACCAGGCTTAAGAAAACCAAGTGGTACTGAACAACAGTGTATACGAATTTACCAGTGTTTTAACATCCACAAATAGGGCTTATACAAGGCCTGAAGATTGGAATATTTTGAAGTTAGGACATGAAAATTTAAATAGTCTGCATAATTTATTGAGCTTGGAGATTATTTAAGTAAGCATTTATGTAAAATATGGTTGAGAACCTGACAAAGAGCAGAGATTATCACAAATAGCCTAACATCTAAACTCTACATACCGAACAGAATTTTAATGCATGACTATAATGTCTTCTGGTTCATTGTTTTCTACTGTATGCATTCTTATGTCTAATCTCTTCTTCTGGGTCTGTTGGTTTCTACAGCTTTGTAACTTACTTTCTACATTTAGCTGTACTAAAAAGCAATACATTCAATTTTAGCAGCGTTGCAGTCCCTTCGTCTTGTATCTTTAATTTTTTTTCTACTGTCCAATGTTTAGCAATTTGATGTTGGAGTTGGTGAGGTTTACATTTGTATGATTTTTTTTAATTATTATTAGGACGTCTAACCTCAAAGGTGCGCTGGAGTAGCAGCAAGCGGGAGATTTTATTCTTCTCAGAAGCTTAGTAATAGCAAGTTTCAGTGCTAAAACATTTTGCAGAAGTTCAAATTATTATCCTAGAAGCTGTGTTCAATTTCAAGCACAGTTTCGTTCAACTCTTTATATCAATCGGATTTCAACCCACATCTAAGTGTGAACATTAGAAATTTTTTAGTTTGTTGCTCATATTGGCCTCAGATTCTCTAGTTTAGCTAATCCATCAAATCCCTGTGTGAAAAATATTTGCATTCTAATTAAGTGGAATCACAAATACGATGCCTTATAGCTTTATTTCTCTTAACATTCGAATTTCATGGAATCACAAATATATGTCTTTCAGCTTAAGGTTAGTCTCGGGACTGACAGGACTTTACTGAAACTGTCAAATGGCAAAACCCTCCAAATTTGGACCCCGTTTCAGAGAGAAGACCTTACGTTAGCAATTGGTCTAGAAATGTCAAAAGATTTTCTATTAAAATTGCAGATTCTTTGTTGAGGATTGCGTTCCACTGTGATACTGAGTACATTAAATTTGGTAGTTCATAATCAACTCTATCTAATTATTATTACAGTGGCCAAACAATTTTTTTCTTTAGTTCATCAGTTTGAATGGTTCCATGGAAATAGACAACACAGTTCAACAATTTTGTGTATTCTTTATTTTTATTTTGTTATTCGAATTCCAAATTGGTCCGTCATAAGTTCCCAGTCCCTGCTATATTTCTGATCACACTTCTGTACTAGTATATTATCTGTACCCTATTGATTATTGCTTATAAGGTATTTTGAATTCTTCTGTAATATGGTATTGAACATCTGCTACATTGACCACAATGCATCAGCTGTATAAGCTCTTCCATGTACATCTGTATCATCTAAATGAAGCAACTAAGTCTGTTAGGCATTTAGTTGTAATGCAATCATAAATCCATTGCAATTTAGATATAAAAGTTAAACCAGTGAAGCCAAAGAAGCTCATTGTAGTTGCATACCAATACTGAAGCTATTGATTAGATAAAGGTGACAAATGTTATTTTCTCTTTTGCATCAAGCCATAGATGAACAACCATTATAACATACAAAAAAACCTAACAGTTAATAATATGTCAATAACGAGCTACTTTTGTGATAATACTATTTTATTTTTTCACATTTAGTGACAGTTTACTCGTTATTCCATGAATGGATTTTAGAATGTGAAGACTTCAGATCTACATGTGAAGTAAATGAAGTTAGATTTTTATCATTCCTAAATCTCAAATGCACATCAAATGCTTGCCAAATTTATGAAATTAGCTTGTTTAGAAAGGAAAACCATTTGTTTTTATGATATTCAACAGCTTCTATTCATGAATTCAAACCAAATATAGGAATTAAGGCAGTCCAAGAAAGATTCGCTGTCATAGAACATAGAGAATTTGTTTCAATTACTGTAATTTATTGTATATAGTTTAACACTTTTTAAAATGGTCTATTCATAATATCTTAGTGTCTTATAAGATCAAACACATTATCTGTCTGTTAATACTCAGGCGTACAGCAGAAGGTTTAGATAATGATCTTTAAAACCCTTTTTAAAGAAAATATATGGACGGATGGAGAACATCTTTCTCCTCTCGCTCTAATAAACGCATTCTACCTACCCTAAAACAATTATTGAAATGCTCATCTTATCACACTATAAAGGATCAAGAACATGAATTTTTTTTTTTGATCAATGATCTTTCTCTTCTTTTTGTTGTCTTGTGTTTGACGGTTATCTACATTGCAGAACCTTCTTTTCTGCTATCTGGGGAATAGTTTTTTTGTTTTTAATATGAAGTGGAAACTTAATTTCATCAAAAGTTGGGCCATAGCCTAGCTTTAAATCCTGTGTTTCCTGTGTTTTTTGAATCTGGTGTTTTTCTAGCTTTGAATCCTATTGTAATTAGATGAAATCCAGTGTTTGCTAGCTTTAAATTTTATTGTAATTAGCTAGCCTTAAATCCAGTGTTTTGCTGGGTTTAAATCTTGTGTTTTGCTAGTTTTAAATCCGGTATTTTGCTGGCTTTAAATCCTATTATAATTAGCTAGCTTCCATTGTTTTTGGTAGGTTTAAATCCTATTGTAATTAGCTAGCTTTGAAGCTGGTGTCTTGGTAGCTTTAAATCCTATTGTAATCAGCTAGCTTTAAATCTGGAGCTTTGGCAACTTTAAAACCTATTGTATTTAGGGTAGCCATAATCTAGTATTTTGCTAGCTTTAAATCCTATTGTTATTAAGTAGTTCTAAATTCAATATTTTGCTAGCTTTAAATTTTATTGTAATTAACTCACTTTAATTCCAATATTTTACTAACTTTAAATCCTATTGTGATTAGCTAGCTTTAAATCTAATGTTCTGCTAGCTTTAAATCGTAAGCAAATGAGATGCACACAAACTATTTTAGCAATAGTTGACGAAGCACCGATATAAGTAATATAGCAATAGTTGACAAAGCACCAATACGTAGGCTGTAAATAATGTATATATATATATAGTATCCTTTTATCTCTGTTGGAGGTTTTACTAGATTATAAATTGAATTACAAGTTTTGGATGGTAGCTGACCGATATCACATTTTTTTCTTCTCCGAGCGAGACTCGTGACATGACAATTTTATGGGGTAAGAAGATTGAAACAATACATAGTTGACTGCTTCACTGCATTCATTTTTTTTTAAGAATTTGAGGTTAATGTCACATGTGGCTGGTCTGAGTGGTTAAGACTAATACAACCATACAACTATACTAAATTTTTTTTTTGAATGCTTCAAAGTTTATGAGCTTATATGAAATTCGTTCATCCACAATCAAAACATTAAGAGCACGCTGTAAATCTGAATTTTACTCAGATACCTGCAACTATTCCACTCAGAGATTATAAATTATATAATATTATATATCCATATATTATATATGTAATATGAATGATGTTATTCCAATTGTCTTATACTTAGAATTGATTTATATGATGCTCAACCTTGTCTCGGAATATACAACTTCTATAAGTTCTCTCAATGGACCTATCTTAAACTAAAAAATTCTAAATTCTCAAGTCCCCTCTTCCATTAATCGTTTTACCTACAATTTCATCTAATTTTACTAGTCATTTATAATCATAATTCATCCAGTGTACTCTTTAGTTAGTTTTCATTAAATGCTAGTAATGAAATCAATCCAAAACTAGCTATATATATCTGAAAAAGGAAAAATAAGAGAGAACTAAAATGCTATTAGTTAGCTTGGAGGTTTGATAGTTAGAGACAATTAATGAAATAAACTCCTTTTCCAACACTATCGAACTCTTTCTCACACCCTTCGCTTACTTCTCGTTGGCACTACTACTTACATTGATAGACTCTACAATTACCAATTGTTACATGGTTTCATTATTGTGCTCTCTTTAAT
>VDFB02237496.1:0-14305 GCA_007258455.2 Sequoia sempervirens | reverse complement strand
GGATATGGAAGGTATCGCAGAGGTGTTTCATGGCCTGGTTTTTGAATGGTTTGCCATTGTCGGAAAGGATGGTGGACGAGATACCATATCTGTAGAGAATATGGTAAAGGATGAATTTGGAAATCTGAATGCCGGTGATTTGTGAAAGGGGCATTGCCTCCACCCACTTGGTGAAGTACTCAGTGGCGGTAATTATGAATGTATGGCCGTCGGATGATGGTGGGTGAATCTTGCCAATCAAGTCAAAACCCCATTGAGAAAACAACCATGGTGCCAGGAGGGGCTGAAGATCTTGTGCTGGGGCATGGATTAAATCTGCGTGTTGCTGGCATGGAAGACACTTCTTTACAAAATTGCAAGCATCGTGTTCTAGCGTAGGCCGATAATACCCAGCTCGTAAGATGCTTTTGGCCAGGGCCATACCATTTGAATGTGCTCCACAAACACCGCCATGTACCTCCGTTAGTGTAGCATGGGCTTCGGTCTCATTCAGACATCTGAGGAGGATTCCATCATACCCGCGACAATAAAGCGTATCACCGACGATGACGTATCGAGAAGAGCGATGAACGAAGGATTTGCGTTGGTTACGTGTAAGGTCTGGGGGTATAATGTTATCATGGAGGTAGGTATAGATGTCTTGGTACCATGGGGAGGTGGGACCCACAATTTCGCACACCATGTCGGTCTTAGGGATATCATATGCTGGGATTAAAAGTTGTTCTACAAGAAACTCACACTCTGTTCAGTCCTTGGGCATGTCCAGGAGGGAGCCAATAGTGGCCATCGCATCAGCTGCTTTGTTTCGTACCCTGGGAATTTGTTCAAATTGTATAGAGGTGAAATATTTCTTGAAATCATCCACCATGTGCTTGTAGGGTAACAACTTATCATCCTTGGTCAGGAACTCATCATTAACTTGTCTAATGACCAGCAAGGAATCACCAAAGACTTTCAACTGAGTTATGTGCCACTATTTCGCAATTTTGAGGTCGGTGAAGAGAGCTTCGTATTCTGCCATATTGTTGGTACATGGGAATGCGATCCTGAATGACTTTGGGATGTAGTCACCTTTAGGGGTAACTAATAGAATTCCTGCCCCCGATCCATTATGTGTATATGATCCATCAAAATACAGTGTCCACGTGGGGGTTTCGTCAACTGAGAAGACTTCCTCATCAGGGAATTCTGTGATCAATGGATAAGTATCAACTAAAGAGGCTTCCGCCAACTGATCTGCAATTATTTGTCCTTTGATAGCCTTACGGTCCATGTATTCTATGTCGAATTCACTGAGGAGCATGACCCACTTAGCCATGCGGCCAATCAGAGTGGTTCTGGATAATAGATACTTCAATAGATCAATTTTGGCAATTAATTTAATCGGATGGATAAGCATGTAATGCCGAAGCTTCTGCGTGCTGAAGATAAGTGCAAGGCAGACTTTTTCCATGGGGGAGTAGTTTAGCTCGTAACCGACCAATGTCTGACTGATGTAGTAGATTGCTCTCTCTTTCGACGACTCATCATGTTGTGTCAACAATGCCCCCAACGCGACTGAAGTGGCAGAGATGTAAAGCAAGAGGGGTTTGCCGGGAATAGGTGGCATCAATATCGGGGGATGGGCTAAATATTCCTTAATTTTATCAAAGCCCATCTGACATTGCTGGTTCCATCGGAAGGTGGAATCTTTTTTTAGGAGATGAGTGAATGACTGACATTTATCTGCCAGCTGGGCTATGAACCAACGGATGGACTACATCTTCCCCTGGAGGCTTCTTAACTGTTTGAGATTGCATGGAGGTGGCATATCCAGGATAGCTTTTACCTTGGCGGGATCAACCTCAATGCCCCTGCGAGAGACTATGAAACCTAGCAACTTTCCTGAAGTGACGCCAAAGACACACTTTTTTGGATTCAGCCGCAGCTTGTAGTTCTCTAACCGCTCAAATATCTTCTTTAGGATGGCAGGATGTTCTGCTCGTGTTCTGGATTTTCCTAATAGGTCGTCGACATATTCCTCCATGATGATGTGTATGAGGTCATGGAAGATGACCGTCATTGCCCTCTGATATGTTGCCCCCGCATTTTTGAGACCGAAGGGCATAACATTGTAACAGAAAGTGCCCTAAGGAGTTGTGAAGGCGGTCTTGTGTTGGTCCTCAGGTGCGATTCGGATCTGGTTATATCCAGAGAAGCCATACATAAGGGATAACATCTCATGTCCTGCTGTTAGGTCGACCAACATGTCAATGTTGGGCAGGGGGAAGTCATCTTTTGGGCAGACTTTGTTGAGATCCCTGAAGTCCGTGCAGACCCGAATGTCTCCATTTGGTTTAGCAACTGGTACTATATTGGAGATCCACTCGGTGTAGTCAATTGGTCTGATAAAACCTGCCTCTAGTAACTTCTCCAATTCCTTCTTGACTAACAACGCGACTTGCGGATGCATCTTGCAGAGCTTTTGTTTGACAGGCTTGGCATCTAGGCGAATGTCCAAGTGATGAACTACTAAGGCAGGGTCTAAGCCTGGCATGTCTAAGTATGACCAAGCAAAGTTAACGATCCCCTCTTGGAGTAGCTACACGATGACCAGATACTCTTGCTCTGAGAGTGACTTAGCTACATAGGTGACCTTAGGACTTTCAGCAGTTCCCAGATTGACTTCTTGAGTCTCTTCAATCAGAATAGATGATCGGCCAGATAACTGAGTTCCCATAAGGGGAAGATGAACATCTCCATCTTCTAGCTCCTCTTCGAGGTTTTTGCCATCAGATGCGTCCTTTATTTTTACTTTTTCAAGGTCACGAAGTGCCTCAGGGAGGTTTTCACTAGATGACCGTTTGTTATTTTTCTTATTCTTATTTTTGCGACTGGAGTGTTCATCCTCCCCCAATCCCATGAGGTTGACATATGTATCCGTAGACATACTGACAGGTGTGTTAGTTCGTAGGTCCCAATCAATGAGTTCAGGATGGCAAAGGGATAGGCTAATAGTGCAGACAGATAGGCATTCAAACATGGAAGATAGGTCGGCGTGATTGACATCATCGTATGCACGTATGATGGATTCTTCCTCGGGTATGTCTTCCAATGAGCCATTGTCCACAACTACACTATTGGAAGCATTAGACGATGTTTTGGGGCCTTTCTGCTTTCTGTCATACCCAATGCCCACATTTTTTTGGTAGTGGGGACGTATCAATGGGTTGCAACTGCCCTTGTTCTTGCTTTCCTAAGCCCCTGCCTTGATAGTTATGCTTTTCCACGAACTTTGTTGGCCAGGGGTATTTTTCTTGAAAGTATTCCTTGAGAGGAGTTTCCAGCTGAGGCTCTTCTCGGTAAACCCATTGGCTTATGTCTTCTTCTGGCGCATTTGTCTTGATACTTGGGGATACGAAGGTGGTGGTAGGGATGTTTTTGTCACGGAAGGTGATAGTCTTGTCTTCCTTTGGGGTAGCATGGGAAGGTTGACCATACTCGTGTGGCGATGGTGGCATGGTGGCTATATTAAGAGCAGTATGCATTTCGTACTCGCCACACCCTTTGTCGATGATCTAGACTTTTGTGACTGTAGGATCAGTGGAGGATGGAGTGGTTATTATGGTGGACGGTGGATTACCGGATGATGACTGAGATGCCCCCATTTCAACCCCAGGACAATAATGTAAATGGGGAAATGATGCTTCTAGAGCACAACAATATTCGAATGGTTGGGGGTCAACATAGATGGTGACCTCTTGTCCGTTGATTAGGAATTTGAGGCACTGATGGAAGGTGGAGGGTACAACTTGCATAACATGGAGCCATGGACGGCCGAGGAGGAGGTTATATGGCAAGTCCAAATCAAGGACATGGCAGGTAATGTACTGAACCACCGGTCCCACTTGGACAGGGAGATTGATGATCCCTTCTGAATTCCTTTCTGCATTATCATAAGCCTTGATTGTAATAATCTGGTTGCTTAAGTCCGCTTGGGTATACCCCACCTATTTTATGAATTTTAGAGTGCACAAGTTGAGGGCAGAGCCATTATCTACCAAGACTCTTTTTATTTTATGCCGGGCAACCACGACTTCAATATGTAAGGGGCGATTGTGATTGGCATCAATGTTGGGCATATTGTTTTGGCTGAAGTGTAGTTGGTGAGATGAAGCTAGGTGTCCTACCAAGACTTGGAATTGAGTAGGATCCATATTATTAGGCACATGGGTTTCCTATAGAGCTCTGTTGAGGATTTCTTGATGCACGGGGGAAGACTTGAGTAAATCCAAAATGGAGATATGTGCAGGATCTTTCCTAAGTGATCAAGGATGTTGTACTGGGAGGTTACAGGAGTCGATTGGGCGGGTGCGGAGGCTGCAGGAACGGTGATGCGGGCTCGTCGTGTGGTAACAACACATTGAGGGTCTTTAGCTTTGACATGTATCATGGATACACGGGGTTCTACCTGCTCAATGTAATGAATAATACCCTCGTAATTGAGGGGTACATTCTTATAGCTCACGTTATTTGTGCTGTTATTTTGAGGATTACTGTTGGAGGTGCTCGGACCTTGGTTATGGTTTGGGAAGGCATTTTGATAGATCTGCAATTGAGCATTGGACGACGGAGCTTGACTAGGGTCAACCTTGATATCACCTCGATCTATGAGATCTTGGACGTAGTTTTTCAGACCCTGACACTTATTCAAAGAGTGTCCTTTGATTTTGTGGAACTCACAATATTCATTTTCCCTAAACCATGCGGGCTTAGGTTTGGATTCGTCGAGTGTCTTGGTGACAGGGTACGTGATCGGATAGCTGATTTGCAACAGTTTATTGAAGACGACACTCAAGGGTTCTCCTAGTTGAGCATACTGGCGTTTAGTGTTCCCTTGGTTATTTTGATTGGATTGTTGGGGAGGACGAGGTGTCCCTTGCAGTACAGATATGGCGTTAGGTATGGATTGCTGTTATTTCTGGGATGTGTTGGCCACGTGGACATGTTTAGTATCAATAACACCATCATTTACTGCATTTTTGTTCTTGTTCCAAAAACGTGGCTTGTCGTTGAATGACCTTTCCTTATCTTGATTATATATTTTGATGTGCCCCTTGGCAACAAGGGCACGCTCAAGGATGGGTCCCTTCTCTACCACCTCCAAGAAAGTGGTGACACAGTGTAATCGGAAGTTATGGGCCATGTCAGGATGAGAGTTCTCCATGAAGAGGGTGACCATGTCCTTTTCTTTCAAAGGGGTTTTCATTCGGCTTGCTAGGGCATGCCACCTCTAAAGGTAGTTAGTAAAGGTTTCCCCTTCACGTTATTTCTCTTTTAGAAGATCCAAGGTATCAGTATCTTTCTCCAAATTGAAGGAGAAGTAGGAGACAAACTTTTCTGACAGGTCTGCAAAAGATTTTATAGATCCCTTTTCGAGGGTCATGAACCACCCTAGCGCGTTGCTTGCCAGACTTCGAGGAAACAGGCGCAAGAGATAGTTGTCGTTATGGATGACTTCTTGACACTGGGAGTAAAACTCCTGTAAGTGGGCCTTAGGATCTTTGTTCCCCTTATATTTGTCAAACTTTGGCATCTCAAAATGTTTGGGAAGGGAATCAATGAGATGGAGGGATCATACGGATATGGGCATATATCTTCAAACTTGAACGATTGTTTGCTAGTCCCTGCCTGGAGATCTTTCAGAGCGGCTTTTATTTCTAGCATGTCCACATTGGCCGATGTGTTGGATGGGTATTGATGGTAGGACGATTGTGGATTTTGGGATGACGCTTGGGGATGGGTGTACAGATAATGAGGAGGTGGTATCCCCTGCTGGTACACCAAGGGACCTTGTTGATAAAGAGGTTGCTGTTGCGAGGCTGGATATGAATTGGTTAGGTAGTTATGGGTGGCGTACTGTTGGGAAGTATGGAGAAGGTGTTGTTGATTAGCTTGCGGATACTGGGGGTGCTGATATGACTGTTGCGATGCCACATAGGATGGTTGTTGTTGATATTGTTGCTGATTATAATAATTGTAATGATGAGGTGGTTGTTGATGCATAGTTGGCGGCTGTGGTGGGCGAGATGGGATGTTATGTAGTGGTTGCGCTTGCAGGCGTAAGATGGATGCAAGGAATGGAGATATGGTCGGGGCTGAAGGCCGAGGTTGATTTCCTTGCGATTGATGCTGTGATGGTTGTGTTGAAAATAAGGGATTGACCAATGGTTGTTGTTGAGGTAGAGGTGCGATTGATATGTTGTGCGAGGGAGGTTGTTGAGCACTAGTGGGAGCATAGGCTTGGGTAGGATGTTGGGATATGAATGATGATGAAGGAGGGATGTTGGATTGGGACGGTTGTTGGGGTACGAATGACGATGGTGGAGGATTGTTAGATTGGGGCGGTTGTTGGGGTATGAATGACGATGGTGGAGGATTGTTAGATTGGGGCGGTTGTTGGGGTATGAATGACGATGGTGGAGGATTGGTAGCCCCAGGAGGTGGGGGAAAGGCGGTAAAAGGGTTGCCCCCAGTGTTGACAGGAGGCAGGTTTGAGGGGAGTGGTGCCGGTAGCATTAATGGTTGCGGTTGTGGGATGTTTTGCGGCATGCCATAGGCAAAAGGATCACTGGGGTCAATGGTTTGGGGTGTTCTCGTGACCGAGATGGTGGGATGTGTGGGATTGCCAACGAGATATAGGACAGCGTTGCCGAATTTAGGTTGGTGCCAACTTTCTACGGAAGGAATGTTGGGGACATACGAGCTACTGGGGATGTCATGTGAACCTTGGGGTACATTAGATGTGGAGGTGCCATACTTGGATAAGTCGACACCTAACGGCAGCTTGACACCTTTGTCAATCAAGTGGGCCAAGATTTTGTCCCCATGTCTTTTGAGAAGGCGTTCTGTCATTTGTGCATTAATAGGGTTGCTGAAGTGTTCCTCGAATGTGAGCTCAAGTTGATCAACCATGTTTTCTTCCCCAGGTGGTGACATGTTTTGACCATCCACATTGGATTGTGATGAGGTACCGTTGTGGGGATCGTAAGGGATGTTCATTGTGTTATTGGGATCTTGAGGATTGTTTGATTGGGCATTCAGGGCTTGTTGGTCAGCCATTTTCTTTTCCTGTGATCGAGTCTGAATGGGCATGCAAGATGATGAGAGGGATCAAGATATTAGAAAGACCTTGATGATGAAAGATTGATTCGATTTGATGGGAGATTGACTGATGACGATCGGTTAGACCGATGTGGATTGATTTGATGACACTGGATTAGTCCAAGTTTTGGATTTTGATTCAGATAGATTTGATGATGTGGGGGGTTGGATTGCTCGGGTGATTAGGATTGATTTGATGATAAATATGATGAAGACCGAGATCCACAACTGAGTATAAGAAGGATCCTTGGTAACACTAGGTATTGATTGAAAGGTGGATGTATGATAACGACACCGAATCCAACTTGAGATAGAAGCGGATTGATTGGGTCGCAAAGGATGATTGACTTAAGATGGATAGCGATCCTAAGCCAGCTATGATGATTATGATTAGGGACGAACACCTAGGTCAACTTGGATGACAACTCCAATGGGGTTTATATGGAATAACGAAGATCAGAGAGGAAAGCGGGTTTAGGACGGATGGGGAGTGTCTCAGGATGGCTCTCGAAACAAGCAAAAGAGTGTTCAGGATAAATGACTCTTAGAATGAGGGGATGGAGACTCGGAACGGACGTTCAGATGTTTGTTTTGGATGCTGAATGGTCGTATCGATGTTCAAAACAAAGGGACAATAAATGCCAAGTGATAATATAGGCTGGTCAAAAGTCAGGTATGCCACAGCATTAGGACAGGTCCGTCACAGCACAAGGATAGGTCTGCCACTGCACTAGGATAGGTCCGCCACAGCACACAGACAGGTCCGCCACAGCACAAGGACAGGTCCGCCATAGCACAAGGACAGATCCGCCACTGCACTAGGATAGGTCCGCCACAACACTAGGACAGGTCCGCCACTGCACTAGGACAGGTCCGCCACTGCATAGGGACAGGTCCGCCACAACACTAGGACAGGTCTGCCACAGCATAAGGACAGGTCCGCCACTGCACTAGGACAGGTCCACCACTGCACGAGGACAGGTCCGCCACAACACTAGGACAGGTCCGCCACAGTACAAGGACAGGTCCACCAAAGGAAAAGTTTAAGCTTGATGTTTTGATGGATGGGTAAGGCAAAGGACCCAAAAATATAGCAATCATAAAAAGACTTGGTCCAACTGATAATCACTGGTTTTCGCACAAGAAACACAATGCAAACAACACAACCCTAAGATTAGTAGAAACGGGAATGGTCAACAAAGTCTTCTACTCTAAGATGCACATGGTTGCTAAGGAGTCCTCGATATACACCCGGTAATGCGGAGGGCTCCAAACCGCGGAACACCAACTCAAGCATAAGCCGCGAGTCGAACCTTAGCGCAGATACTAAAGGCTCGTAATTAACCTCTTCACGCCATCCCCGACGCTCGGCCAATTGCTACCGTGGTTGATTGAGGTACAACTTTCGCTTCCCCTTATATACCCCCGCCGGGTATGCATGGTTGAATCAGTCCTCGGGTGATGAAATCCCCAAGCAGTCCCACTCAAGAAAGTGAAAAAGGTGATCGCAAGTGACTGAAAGCTACGCATTTCTCAATACTCCGTGATCGCCAAATGGCTAAGGGGATTGATACATCAAATAGCCTTCCCAAACACGCAAACAAGGTTTTATTGACCACTTCAATTAAACTATGCCTAATTTACTCAAAAGACAATTGAAAAACTGAAATTTTACCCTGGGGAGGACAGTCCGCATCACAGGATGGTCCTCGCCACTGGCCGTGACAGTTCCCACTCCGTGACAAAGTCCGCTTAATCGACTAGGGACAGGTCCGCTTTAATTTCCACCGACAGCGTCCGCATCGCGACTAGGACAGTCCGCCAATCGGGCAGATGTGTCCGCCACCCCAGACAAGTCCGCCCACTGGCAGGACAAAGTCCGCCAATTTAACCCTCGACCTCGGCAAAAATGCGTGTACAGTAAACGCGGAAAGAAATAGACCCGTTTGTGGGTCCCACCGGGCGTGCCAGAAATGTGATAGGTCGAATGTGAGTGTTAGAAAAAGAGCAGCAAGTAAAAGAGTGCAAATAAACACCAAAACAACCTACAACCTCAAGATTAGCCTAAGTTGGAAACAACACAAGATGAGAGCAACAAAATGGAACTCTATACCTTGCGTCGAATCGATCCTTTGGTTGGCCCTTCGATCTTTGATGTGTATGCTCCTTGGATGGCACAAGATGCAAGCTAAATGATGTTGTGAGAATGAGTGCAAATGGATGAAAACATGAAAATGGCTAAGTGTAGATTGAGAAACAAAACTGCAAGAGTTTGGCTAGCAAAATGATCTCCCCAACATGAGAGAAAAGAGGGGGTATTTATAAGAATTTTGAGAATTCCTAGAGGAGATGGATGGCCAAGATTGATCCACCAAATATCAAGATGTAGGGCTAAGGTGAGTTGAGAACTCACAAGCCCTCACATCTTGACATGTGGCTTGTGATGTAGCCCTAAAAGGTGAAGTGGACATGAGGTGGAAGGAGAAGTACATGACATGGAGGGGGGTACAAAGTACCTTGGGATTGGACAAGATCTCCTCATAAAGGAGGTCCTTGTCCCCATGTGGGTGAGAGGACATGTGAGGAATTAAAAATTCCTCAAATAGTCTCATGGGGAGATGGGAAAGAAAAAAGAATAAGAAGAGGACATGTGGGGAGAAGTGAAGGAATTAAAAATTCCTTTTGGGTGCCTTGGGGGATTAAATGTGAATTAAAAATTCACATAGGGAAGTGGAGTGCCTTGTCCAAAAGGAGAAAGCCTTTAATAAGGTTGAATCAAGGACATATTCCATAAATAGGATGAGGATTAGGTTAGGCTAACCAAATGATTAAGGTTGTGCAAGTACTCAGTTAGATGGACTAATGACTCATTAGAAGCAAGTGGGAGATTATGGAGGATGTGACCTTAATGATGGTTAAAGGTGTGCACATGCTAATCCTAGTTAATTAGAAGAAGATGGAGTAATTAAGATGGATTAGGGACCAACTTGCAAAAGTTGGAGGATGTGACCATGAGAGAGAAAAGAGGAATTAAAAAATAAATTTAAATTCCAAAAGGGGAATATGAATAAATTAAATAAAATGGTAAATTTATTTAATTTAGAGGAGGAAAAGGGGTAAAGTATTTATTAAATTAAATACTTTAGGACCCTTATGTAAGATGCAAGGTATTAATTAAACAAATGGTTTAATTAATATTGACAGAGGGGATGAGCAATTGGATGAACAAGGAGACGCGTTTGATCATATGGAAGTGATCAAAATTGGACATCTACAATTTTAATACAACTTTCATACACTCAATAAAGTAAGTATTCGCCATGGTAATATTGCCAAAATATCTTACAAACAACAAATCAAAATGACGCTCAATTTCCTCATTCCTTCTTCTCTAAATCCTTATGGACATCCTCGAGAAATCCTAGGAATGAGTCAATAAAATAAATCACAAAAATAAGACTACAAAGAGATAAAACAATGCTATTATATCACTTGCCATATTTGTTTGGGGTAGGTCTATTATTCAATGTTGATCATGTCTGTCGTAGGAACGAATTCGTTAAGGCATATCTCAGGGTGTTGTTGGTACGTTGTCAAACAATATGTAGGTAATACTTTGGAATTTGTTTCATATCTGTTTGTAATCCAATCTATGCGATTGTTTTTCTTGAAAATTATAGCTTTTGATGTTTGCTTTGTTTGTTTGTTTGTTTTTTCAAAGGGTGAGTGACAATTTGTTTATTATGGATGAAAAGTTTAGTGTGGATTGGTCTTTTTAAAAAAAAAAATTTATGATACTTTTTTTGTTGTTTTCAGGTGACTAACCTAGGGCCTCGGGGCTCATCAAAGATAAGCCTTTCCTACATTGTACACGTAGAGGCTCGTAGTTCACTTGGTTTGAATTTTTTTGTTTTGTGAATGTTTTTGGCTTTTGGATTTTTTGACTATTTTTTTATTTTTGATTTTTTGACTAAGTTGAAATAAAGCATGTTAGAAACCTAAGGGGATTGACCTAGGGTCTTGGGGGCTATTAAGCCTTGCCTATGTTGTACACGCAGAGACCACATAGTTCGACCATTTAACTCAAAGTATAAATTATTTTTGGAAAACAACATTGTTAACCTGGATTGATATTCCACTTCTATGTCTAGAGGATATATTGCGGGAAATCAACTTGAACTAGATGTGAGGTTCAAGTAAATGTTGATATCTTAGACTGTTTGAGTGAAGGAATAACCTGACGATGTTGTTTTGTTTTTGATGTTTTCGCATGTTTTTTATCTTTTGTTGTTTTCTCGATGTTTTTGATTTTTGTTGTTTTGACCATGTTAGGACGTTTCAAGGATCTAATCCATGACCAAATTTGGGAAGTTTCCCTTAGTTGTATACAAGACTACTTTCCTTAATCAGTGAGAAGCCATGGTTGGATACACTATTTTATTATGAAAATGGATGGGTGGATGTTGCAGATAGTACCAATAGATAATGATGCAAGTTTTATTCAAACATAACACATGTTTGCTAGGTTTTCACTATGGTACCTGTTTTGAGAGGGCCACAAAAGTGGTTTTCACTCTGAGAACTTTTTATTTCTCTTTACTATTTTTCTATCTTTTTGTATATTTTTGTATATTTTTTAGGATTTTTACCCTTTTTCTTAGGATATTCTGATGTGCTTCATGTGTAGAACTTCTTGAGGTGGCTATTGTTCAGTGGTTTGGCTAAGGGTTATCCTTTAGGAATAGCCAACTGATATGCCCCAAAGTCATAGCTCGCTGTGATGATGAACATGCCTAACCAGTTGGGTTCAAATTTTCCTTTGCCATCTTGATTTAGTTGTACCTTCTGATTCTCTTTAAGGACTAAGTCACCAAATTGAAAGTTCATATCCTTGATCTTCTTGTCATAGTTTCGTTTGAGCCGATTCTAATAAACCTATAGATGATTTAACGCACTCAAACACTTTTCATCTAGGAGCTCTAATTCATTTAGACTGGCTACCCTGCATTCTCCATTGCTGACCATGCCTTTCAATGAGACTTGCAATGAGAGGATTTCAACCTTGATAGGTAAGATAACATCTAATCCATAAACCAAGGAAAATGGTGTGGCACCAATAGGTGTTCAGATGCTGGTTTGATAAGCCCATAGGGTTGGATTTAGCTATAAATGCCAATCACGGTTGGCTTCATTGACAGTCTTTTTGAGTATTTTCAATATGGTTTTGTTAGACGCCTAAGCCTGGTCGTTTCCTTGGGGGTAATAGGGCGTGGAAAATCTATGTTGGATAGAAAATTGGGAACAAAGTTCTTGGACATCTTGATTCTTGAATGGGGTCCCATTGTCTGTTATTATCATTTGGGGGATTCCATACCCGCAGATTAGATAATTCAAAATGAATTTTGATATCTGTTTGCTGGTGATATAGGTCAATGGAATTTCCTCTATCCATTTAGTGAAGTACTCTATTGTTGTGATAATAAATTTGTGCCCATTGGATGAGGTAGGTGATATATTTCCTACCAGGTCTAATCCCCATTGTGGGAAAGGCCATGGTGTGATGATGGGTCTCAGTTTATGTGCTAGTGCATGAACAAGATTGTTGTGTTGCTAACATTTCTGAAACTTTTTGGAGTATTGTATGCATTCATATTATATGGAGGGCCAGTAGTATCCTGTTGGTGCAGGAGCACCCATGAAATTTTGGTTTCGTCATTTTGATTTTGCTTTCTTCAGTAATATTTGGTGGATTTAACATTATTTGATTTTGATTATTTAAATTATGAATGCTATGACAACTGCTAAGTTGGATATTCATGATGGTGGTATGAAGGATTTCATTCAATTCATAATGAAATTAACTTTCATCTTTTGAAGGCTTTGATCCAGATATGAAGAAATTGAAAAGACAATAAACAAGGGGGAAATTATAGCATTTCAATATATGTAAACATTGTATAACTAAAAATATGTTATACTTCTGTGAATCCTTGCATGCAAGGATACTCAATAATGAGTCCTTGCAAATCAATTCACAGCTCTCTATTCGAGAAGAGCAGGGATTGATATTGTGGCCCTCAGATTGACCTAGTTACCCCTGCAAATACAGTCTCAGAACGAGAGATTCAAAGAGGAGAAGCAAGAATGCCAATCTCCATGAACTCGCCTTTGCAATGCAACAATGAAAACTAATCTAAATGACTGTAAAATGCAATAAACAAAACTAATTTATTGAAATGAAAATTGATCTACATGCAATGCCATAAATGAATTACTTTGCAAATTAATCTACTGCGAAGATTAAGCTAAAATGTAATATTAAACTATATGCTCTTAAAAACTAAGATGCTTATAAAATCAAACTAATGTGTAATCTCAAATGATAAAATTCAAGAAAATTTGTAGCATGTCCATGTAAAAATTGTGGATTCTTTTGAAATGAGAATGAGAGGGCTCATTTTATAGGCAAAAGTGGAATTGAAGGCAAATTCAGAAGCAATGTGGGATAAATAGAAAAATAGAAACAAATCTTGATTGGAATTCTTTTTTTAGTTTATTCCCCTTTTAATTGATTTGTTTCCCTTTTTTTCATCACAGGATACTCTTGAGAGGATATTTCATTTCATTTATTTAATTTAAGATGATAATATCTCTTTTAATAAAATAAAATAAGATTATGTAATTTAGAAATGAATATTAATAAAATAAAATAAAATTATTTAATTAAAAATAGATTTAATTAAATAGCATCATTTTATTTAAGTAATATTAACTTCAATTAAATAACATTATTTTATTTATTAAAAGGGATTTATTTCTTTTGATTAAATAAAATTAATGAAGAATTCAAACCTTAGGGAAAATTGAAACATTTGACATAGTTATGAATTGATTAAGAAATTTGATTTGAAAATGCGACAATCATTGATTCAGAAAGCTGATGTTGACAAATTAAATAAATGGGGCCCAAAGTCTAGGTGACCATTTTAGGTTGCATACATTTGCCCCTCTTTGACTAATGTGAGGTCAACTCGGGATCACATGCAGTCAAAGAATGAAGTTGCAGTGTGAGATCGATTTGGGATCACAAAACAACTCAGATGTGAGGTCGACTCGGGATCACATCTTGACAAACATAAACAAAAGGCCTTTGAACATGAGG
>VDFB02237494.1:0-10726 GCA_007258455.2 Sequoia sempervirens | reverse complement strand
AAATTTAGTCAGTGAATACATCTCAGTTACTACCAGTTAATTTTATGAATAATAAGTTTCTTGGGGTGTTCTAATCTTAAAATAATTATAAATCTTTGTCAGATCCCCTCTTCCATAAATACAAGGTTTACATATAATGAAAATATAATATGTGTAAACACAAAAAGAAATGGCATGAATGGGGTTCTCTACCTATTTGATTCCTTTTTAAGATATTTTGCATTAGTCAAGTTAAGCTTACATAATGTATTTAATTTTTGTATGTCAAGTCATAAAATTAAGACACATGTCATCTTAGTTTTCCTCACCTTTTCCTATATATACATTGGTTCCCTAATTGACAATGTATCATATGTTCATTACCAAGTTTGCATTGTATCATGTTCTTTGGTAATATTACATAATCATTATTTCTCTTTTATGTAGAAGTTAATCAATGGTGTAGGTGATCCTTGACTATTATGAAAAATTCTTGTTTCTCTTACATGGTATCACAAATTTCAATCTATCACGCCCTTCTCATTTCTAATAGTTTTTTGCTAATTATTTTTCATAGAATGTATCTTAGAGAAAAATAGACCTCATTTTTAAATTCAAAAGGCACAAAAACGTATGAATTGATTATAAAACTGAACATCTTTAGGGAATCATAAAAATCAAAGTCATAAAAATTTATACAATCTATATAGATCCATCTAGTATAATTTCTGCTAGCAATATACCCTTTTTGCATACTTACAAGTATTGTTAATAGAAATAAACAAATATTATAGGCATACTCTTGATCTTGCATCTATTTGTGTAAGCTTACATCATCAAAGGAATGTTTTTATTTTACTTTTTAAATATTATTATTTTTTCCTACTTCAAAAACCATGGTATGGTAGATAATAGAATGATGTAATATTGAAACTAACTTTTCATATAGGTTTTTGGATGGGGAGGAGCCCCCAATCACCTAGCCCATAGATTATGATTCTTCCCAACCTATGGGGCTTAAATTCATAGAGGCCTTTACTCTATCAAATACTTGTCTATTGCAACATTATGTTTGATAATCTACTTAGGCAATTCTTCTAGTGATTTCACTCCCTCCACCACTTCCCCACTCATATAGGTGGTTCCACCATTTCACTATCTTGATAATGACACGATAGTTGTTTTTGCTATAAAGATAAAAAAAATTAGAATAAAATCACCCATAATGTCTATTTTAAACTTCTTATGCGTGTCAAAAATGTATTTCTTAGCACTTCATAACCATCCACTTAGTTTTTATAGATTTTACACTAGGTACTTATTTTAATTTGAAGTCAATTTGTATAGTTTGACTTGTACTTTAAATAATCATAAATATGAGACTACTATTTTGTGTCGGTTAAATTTCTATTTTATTTGATCTATAATTCATTCATGAGGAGTCTATCTTAGTCAAAAATAACTTATTCAAATCATTCTTCATATACTTTAAACAAGGAAACTATGAGTCTTGGAATTATGACATACTAAAACATCTCAAATGGCTTTATCTCTTATCCCATATGTCTGGACTTATCCTTGAAAAAGGTATTTCATTAGAAGAAGAAATTATGGGCTAAAATTAATGCTAATGTCATAGGATTGATTGGTTGTAGTATTGATCTTGACAATATATTTTTCATCTCATACCAAATTTTGGGAGATACATGAAGACACAAAATCATTTATATTCCTAGTATAAATTGTTATGGATAGTTGGGCATCCCTTGATCATTATCATACCTACCATATGATGGATTTATATAATAGAGAATCTTTCTTATTAAGAAAATTTTAAAATTTTTGGTGAAGTTAAGGCTTCTTTTGATACTCCTTTTAGAAATATATATATTGATTCTTCACCTTACATGAATCCTAACCTAGATTCAAAGGGTTCATTTAATTTAGCTATGATTCAATATCCTATGTTTGAAGGCTCTTGTATTCTAGCATTGGTAGATTTTTCTACAATATTAGAATTATGAAAAAAGCACAAAACCACGAGCCACTAGATCAAACAACAACAAAAAAAAACCTTCCATGCAAGAGATCTGCAAACAATATATGCAATATTCCTCAACACGAAAAATATAGAGAAGCAAGAGACTCTCAAAAGATATGAAAGCTTGAGATATTACAATGAGGTTTGAGTGCTTATAAGAGCAAAACCCAAAATTAGAAAGGGATCAGATCATGACAAGTATCAACATCACATGAGATGAGACAAAATGATCTAATATTAGCTCAACTAATCAAGCATAAAATCACTCCTAAGTTTAGCTTAAGTGTATGAGAATAAATTAAACTAATAATTAATTCAATATTAATTAATTATTAGCTAATGCATAATAACTCTAACACCCCCCTTAAGGTGAACTTAGGGAGTAGCTAAAAACCCTAAAAAGAGAATGCATGATGGGTCCAGAAAAACAAGGTCATGTAAGGTACCCATGTATAAACAAAAGATCTAGATATAATGTGGAGAAATAGAGAAAAACTCATGGGAAAAACTCCACTCCAAGAAGAGATGAAATCCAAGCAAAGGACTAAAGAAGCCTCCAAACAAGATAATGTCCTAAAAAATAGGAACATGTAGAACATCACATAAGCATGAAGCTATAGACCATTTTCCAATGAAGACTGATATAGTGCTAAAATGAAGAACCTCCTCTAAAAAAAATGATGATCAATATTAAGATAACAAGAATCTACATGAGTGCCCACTATGACACTACTAGAATCAGATGGAAAACAAAGAAAAAAGCATTTGGAAATTGAAGATATGAATATCAAGATCAAGGAGACTATACTACATGGGTTCCCCCAATGACACTACTCGAATCAGATGGCTTGAACACGGGAAAACATTTGGAAGTTGAAGTACAGGTGGTACATGAATTTTCATGAGTGATCCCAATGACACTACTAAACATGCAAGATGCAAGTAGACAATACAAGTACCAAATAGTCTAAAGAACACTGATCATGAGACAAACAATAATCTACATGAGTATCCTCAATGACACTACTCAAGTCATATGGCAAATAAAGGAAAAAAATTGCAAATCAAAGATACAAATGAAACAAGTACCAAAAAGTCTCTGATCAAATTGAAATGAAAGATCAACTCCAGAAACAAGAATATAAGAATGTCCATATGGTAAATGATCCATCACACCTCAAATGCAAGTAAATATCCACTAATGTATGTTGCATTTGAAAGTACATAGGAAAATGAACTAGATATGTAGATCACTCCAACTAGTGAAACCAAGGAAGCATTAGCATTGAAAGTAGAAACCCCCCCATGATGTTGAAAAAGGGAGAGCCATGATAGGTACACAGAAACTGTGTGAAACCAAGAAGTGCATGTAGGAGAAACAACCTGCAAATAAAAGAGTGTAGACTAGAAAACACATGCATGAGGCAAGAATCATTGAGTTCACTACTATCGTGGAAGGGATACTCACTTGGCAAAGGTGTGATGGAAAACTAAAGGAAAACATCAACCCCCACAAAACTTTATATCATAGTGCGAATACAAAAGGAACAACAAGATGTGTGAAATCCCCAAAAGGTATACACTAGAATGGCACTTTATCTTAGTGCATATACAAAAGAGAGTGGGCATGAGAAAGATGTCTACAATGCCCAAATAAGATAGAATACTCGAAATGCATATAGAATATCCAAAAAATAGTCATCCCATGCAAACGAAAAGTTTCTAGGAGCTAAAATCTCCAAGTAATTAACCAAAGAGTGAAAAACAAAAAAATCTAAAGAAATTGTACCTAGAGAAAAATCTAGCAAAATTACATGGGTGGAACTGAAGAACTTTCAAAGACAGTTCCAATTCCATTGGAATTACAAAAAATGAAGAAACTGGTCAAAAGTTATGAACTCGAGACTAAAAATATCACCTCTAATTTCAATATGTTGTAGAATGCACCAGAAGCAAAATAAAGTGATGAGACCCACACCACTGGAAAATTGGTAGAACTAGATTTTCGACAATATCTCATTTTCCCAATTTTGACACTGAATGCAAAAGTTATGGTGAAAAGAAAGAAACAACTCCCTAGAGGCCATATAAGGGGTCAAAGGGGGCCAAGGTATAGTCTGTACCACTGACGTCAACAAAATATTCAAGGAATATTCCTTATGAACGGTAAAAAAATATGGCCCCTTGTAAGAAACCAGGTGATGGAATATTCGATGGGCATCTAGAATATTGATTGAGTTAGCAAAAAAATTTGTCCACTAGAAAAGAAGTTCACTCCCAGAAAAATAGCAAAACTGTCTACTGGAAAGAGCAGACTGCTAGGAAAAACCATGGCCGAGAAATTGCACTAGGAAAGATAAAATCACTGAGAAAAAGTTGTCAGTTGATTTTTGAATGACGTTGTCAGAGGGGCCTGTGCAAGAGTACGACCTATGTTTTTTAAATCTATAGTTTTTTTTATTTTTATAATAATTCAAAATAAAAAAATTTAAAAGGCCTAACCTATAGAATTAAAAAAAAATTCTCAAAAACACCTAGAGGTGAATTTGAACAAATTTATAGTCAAAATTCTTGGAAATGGCCTCCCAGATGCAACAACGAGGTCCGTTTCACACCAAAATGCTCTAAAGTCATAACTACCCCTCAGATCTAGAAAAAAAATCAACCACTTCAAGCCTTCACAAATTTGGCATCAGGAACCCAAATCAGGCGAAACAAAAGGTAATTTTGACTTTCTCAACGGCTCTGAATCCAACGACGAGGTCTATTTCATGCAAGAATGCACCAAAAAAATTCCCACCTCCAAAATTTTCAAAAAATTAAAAGAGATTCAGATATGATGCGTGCAACCCTTGTTGAAGAAAATAAATCTCATAAATCAAGAAGGGTTTTGATGAATCCACACTTTGATACCATTTTAGAATTATGAAACAAGCACAAAACCATGAGCCGCATGATAAAATAAAATAAAAAATACACCTTCCACACAAGAGATTTGCAAACAATATATGTAATATTCCTCAACAAGAAAAAGCTACATAAGCAAGAGACTATCAAAAGATATGAAATCTCGAGATATTACAATGAGGGTTGAGTGCTTATAAGAGAAAAACCCTAAATGAGAAAGGGATAAGATCATGACAAGTGTTAGCATCACATGAAATGAGACATAATGATCTAATATTAGCTCAACTAATAAAGTCTAAAAGCACTCCTATGTTTAGCTTAATTGCATGAGAATAAATTAGACTAATAATCAATTAAAGATCAATTAATTATTGGCTAATGCATGATAACTCTAACATACAAGTGTTAATAATTAGAGATATTATATGGACACATCATCATGGGATGCATAATATAGTTCGATTACACTCATTGAGCTTCAATCTCCTACTTCTTTACAGTTTAGTGTTGCTACATCTGTGTCTTCCAATAATTAAAAACACAATAGGATATTCATATAAATCTTATAGATATAGATTATTGGGATGAGTACTTCATAGATTATTAGGTTTTTTTTGTGAGTCACATCTTATAAATATGATATTTACACACTTGATGGCATTCATGTCATATTTGGGTATGTGCAGGATCATGATGGGCCAAAATGTGGCGATATGATGGGTATTTTGTAGGGTATGTGGCTGACAACTTTATTTTTACCCAAAATTGATGAAATGAAAAGGGTTTTTAAAGGAGATTCTCAACTTTCCACAAATATAAATTATGTTTTACTTTGAATTTAATAAATAATTATTATTCATTTTCTATTTGAATTATGACTAAAGTCCTGATTGATAGGATGATTCAAAAACATCTATATCTTTCAAACGGTATCACATTTTTTGAATCCAAAATGTGCATCACATTCTAGGCTTCACATACTATAGGATTAAAAAAAGAAAAATTGAATTTCATGAAGTTTTGAGCAATTTAAGGTGGTCAAACTTACAAGTTTTTATATTTTTTAAAAGTTATAATAATAAATTCATAATTAATTATTTACTTGGAAAAAAATACAAAAAAATATGCATCACATCTAGACATGAGTCCTCTACTTATGTCTAAAATATTATAAAAAAATATTATCATTTTATTGTGGTTAGGGTGGTCAGACAAACACCTACTTCTTATTTTTCCCTGAAATTTAAGTACTACTACATTGAAATTTCAAATTTTCACCAAATAGATATATATATTTTTAAATAAACCTATTAGCTTAGAACCTACATTCAATTTTCTACAAATTCTATTCTTACATATTTTTGAAATAATAAAGATAACTTATTCAAATTTTTACGTCAAATTGCCTAACTCTAATTTTTTTGAATTTTTTGCCACTTAAGGGCCTATTTTTTCTATGATGATCCTGCACATACCCATTTTATGATATCCCTATCGCAACTAGTGTCTCACTATTAGTGTCTTTGGATCTTGTTCTTCATATTTTTTAAATGGTCTTGGGGGCATGTGTAGAAAGATGGGGGACCAAAAAGAGGTCAACACCACTTTTTGGTACCTCTAGGACATAATATGAGCATGTTATAACATGCTCAAATATTTGTCTAGGATAAAAAGTATGCTTTGTAGAGGTCCTCGAGCTCATTTGAACTTAGAATTTCAACACCCCATAGCAAATCATGAGCCAAGAAAAGTGTCCACATATTTTGTATTTGATCAAATCATTGCAAAAATTCCTTTATGATGTCCATGAGGTCAAGAAGGTAGGTAGTGCATTATTTCTTTAATGATTTTTTTTAATTAAATAGCAATAGAGAATTTATTTTAATTTATAAATTTTTAATTTTTAGGAATTGAAACCCCCCAACTTATTCATGAAAATCCTAATTCACCAATTCATGAAAACCTTGGTGAAGAAAAATTGTGACAAATCCTCTACCAATGCCTTGACATCCTCCTAGGATGTAAGAAAAATAAATAATAAAATAGAAAAATATAAGAAAGAGCTTAAATAATTAATTTAAAAGTTGATAAATATGAGTGGAAAAACCTTCGATTGGTCCAACCTTGCCATTTCATTGGAATCTATCATCTCTCACATAGATTATGTGAGTTGCCAAAACAACAACTAGTCAAACAAGAGGAAAGGAGCATGGAAATTTTATGTCAAAAAAGTATCCTATGAACAAGTAAAATAAAAAGTAGTAAAATCAAATTTGTGTACATTGTTCACTAATACATGAAATAATGCACCCCTACATAATAATTACAAGAGGTCCTCTATCCATTAGTGAAAGGTGGAAAAATGTTGCTCTCCCACCTTTAGGGTTTAATAGGTACACCTAAAAGGGACAATTTTCACTAACTTTCACTCAAGAACAAACCCTTGAGATCTCAATGCAAAGGAGAAAGAGATCTTGCAAGAGGGCTATTATAGGGACTGAATATGATCTAATGAGGGGTTCACCACCAATTCTAAACTTGTAAAAGACAATGAAATGCAAGATGAAATGTAAAACCCTTATTCAACACAATGACCTATAAAATGGCTTAGAAATGCAAACAAAACGCAACAAAAAAGCTTGAAAATGAATAGTGTGTACCTAGGAATCTAGGAGTGACTAATTGCAGCTCTGAAGCACTGGAAATTTTGATTTTTTCATGAACTAGGTGTTGATGGTGTTTTATGCACTACAACACAGCCTAACAAGCACGTGCACTACCTCTTGTGACAATTTCCCACGCATCGAAGCTGCGTAATGATTATCCCAAGGTCTCTCGAATGTCAGGTCATGACGATGCTTAGATACCTCAGTAGTTTGATGTGATTTGTTGGAATCACAAGGAAGCCTTACAGAAACACAAAGTATGGGCACAAAGCATGAAGTTGGATCTTCAAAAGGAGTTTTCACATGTAAGCAGTTATGTTTTGGCTATAGGTTCAAACAGCAGTCTCAAACTCCATCTAGTTGTTAGATTTTGCTTTATAAAGTGCAATGAACCTTGGTGTTGTTCAGTTTCTAAAGAAAATAAAAAAAAGAGCGAAGGGGAAGAGAAGTTCCTAAGCCTAAAGCTTGCTATGAATGCGATAATGGAGTCCCTCGCGAATGGACAATTCCTTCAAAACAATATCCCACTCTAACCGTGGATTTCTACAAGATCATGGGGAATCGCAATCTTCTAAGGGCTGCGATTTTTATCCCTTCATCCACCACATACATGCATGAACTAAAGATAAGTGTTTGAGGCAGCTTAAATCAGGTCCAAAGCTAACTTTGCAAAGCTATCTACCTTCAGCAAACAACAAAAAGTATGGACTAAGGGATCATCAACAAAGCAGGAATTTTCATGAACAGCCAACACATTCCTAAGATTATCCAAATAACATGAACAGCTAACTAAACAACAAAGAGATCTAAGCTAACAACTAATATTGGAGAAGTGAATCAATAGACATGAGAGAAAACAAGGAAATGCACCAAGTCAATGCTATTTCTCATAAATTTCAGCAGCATGCCTTTACAACAACTCAACTCTCACTTTTGCAAATGAGGGGAGTGCTCTATTTATAGTTTCCAAAAAACCAAATGAATGGCCAAGATTCATTTCCATTGTGTGGCCATGATTCATTACAAATTAGGGTTTCACCTACCCCCAAAATAGATTTACAATTTTAAAACATCTTTTGTCTTTTCCCTATTTTGTCATCTAGTGGATGACACTATTTGCATTTTCGTCTTGTAGCTAATTGCTGTTCCTTTGGCTGTAGCTACTCTTCTGGGAAGTCTTCTTCCTCGGCCAAGCTCCTGGCTGCCTCTGAGGCGGCGTGAGCTGAGGATTACGGGTCGAGCTTGTCAATCTCGAGGATTTCACATCTCAACGCCTGGTAGCTCCATTCTTTGGCATTCTCTTCCAGCCGCTTCCAATCCTCGTCATACTTTGAGCCCTGATCTCTGAAGAGCTCTGATCTATCGAAGGCACGGGCAGCGAAACTCAAGAAGTCCGTTGTGATATCTCCGGCTGTCCCGTCCTTCATCCGTTCCTCAAAATACGACCTGACCTTTTCTGCATCTAATTGCACCGTGGGCATATCATGGCCCGTCATCAGCTTGAGGTACTCGGCGCATTCTGCTCGGATCTCCTTGATCCACGCAATATCTGGATCTATTCTGCCTTGGATCTGTTCCATCCTCTCTTTACGGTTGATGAGGTCTCTGCGCCATATGTCAACCAACCAGTGATCCTCCTTCTTCAGTTCTAGCTTTTCTTCCCACGTGCTTTCTGGCATTTGAAGGATGGCCTCAACCTTTGGGAAGGCAGAGTCGTAGATCGCAGGGAAGTTGGTGCAGAGCTTCCTCGTGCCTTCCAAGGACTGAATCAAGTCTAGGAACCTGTTGGCTATCTGCACAGCCAAGCCGATCCCTACGTTTCTGACCTTCGCAACCTGCTGGAACCAGTCCTCTGTGGTCTTCTCTAAGTTTTTCCTCCTCTCCAGCTTATCTATCTGCTCCCTGGAGAGTAGCTGAGGAGTGGCCGTCGAGGTAGTGGGAAGGTCGTCTATTGAAGACCACTGCTGGATGTAGTCGGTTAGGGCAGCAACCTGCGCCTTTAGCTCATCTTTGGTGATCTTATCCTACTTAATCAGGTGCACCACCGTGGCCACTGACTCCTCCAGATGTCTGACCTTCTGTTCCCTGGTGGCTGTCCCTAGGTCAATCGTGGAGATGTCGTAAGCATTCGCCTCGCCAACAGCTATGCTGTTACTGCGTAGCTCGGGAGCCGTGCGCCCACGGTTATCCCGGAACGGACCTGGCTTCTCCTTCTTTGTTGTGGCTAGAGATCGAGCCAAGATGGCTTCCAATCTCGACCTCAGTTCGCTTAGAACAGGAGTAGTCTTTTCGAGCTGCTTTTCCAGCCAGTCGGGCATGGCAGATTGGTCTTTGGGTGTACCATGGCTGCCTTCACTGTCCTAGTCGTAGGCAAGACTTCGGGCCTCCTTTTCCCTTTTCGTTCTTTTCCCTTTCCCTCGGCAAAGATCCTCCCTCCTCGGCCGAGTTCATAGAACATCAGGCTTTGACCTGCGCTCGTGGTCGGGTGATTCCGAGTGAGATCCTATTCTTTTGCTGCCTCTTCTTCTTTCTTCTCCTTAGCAGCCTCGGGTTCGGGGCTCCTTACAATGTGGGTCTCCGCCTCAGTCATATCCTTTTCAGGCTGCCCCTCTGGTGGCTGTCCCTCTTCACCACGTGGCGATGGTTCTGCCTCTTTTCCAACATCCTCATTAGAAACCTGAATAATTTTTCCGGCGCCTGAGCCATCCTCTCCATCCCCGCCCTCGGAGGAGCCCATTTCTTCTTCCTCATAGGCAACCTTGTCAATGGTTCTATGCTCTTGTTCGAGTTGCTCGTAATAGTCATCGGCCTCCTCCTCCATAGGCTTTGAAGCCTCCTGTTCCAGCTCCTCCATCTACTTGGAAATCTGCATGGTGGCCTCCATGGCCGGCGGACCTGTCGGCGGTTGCGACGGATGAGCTGTTGTGAGGGCTTGGGCGAGGGCAGCTTGGAGAGCAGGGTCCATTAAAAGCTGCGAGAGCTCAGGAGGGAGACTCTACAGGTGCCATGTAATAGCCTCGAGCACGCTAGAAAGGGGAACAAGCGATGGTATTGTTGCCAGAGGTAGTGAGGTGATGGGTGACATGGCAAAGAGCGTGAGGAAGGGGAAGTGGTCATGCTCTCGAGGAAGAGT